>JAIUZE010048726.1:0-24752 GCA_022085475.1 Heliosperma pusillum
CCCTCCCAGGCCGTGACACAAAAGTATCAAGCTGTGAACTCCATATGCTCGTTAAAGATAGTAGTTGCCTATCAATGTCATGGTCCAAGATACTCATTTAGAATTAGAATGTCAAGACGCCATATACTCATAATTCTCTATGGGTACTTAGTCAACACGACACCAACCATATAATAAAACAGTCACGGGAAAAACATCCTATCATGTGACTAATTGCATATCAATAATAATCAAATATCATATCGCCTCATATCTACTACGGCTAATTCAATAATTAAATACCACCTTACTTGAAGACAAATCCCCGACCCTAGTCCCGCGACGGGTCATCAGTCAAATCGGGGCTGACTAGATCTTAGTTTGACCAAACCCGTTGGATCAAACCGGCTAGAAACAGAGTCTTTATCACATAGACATAAAATCAACATATTCATGACATGTTCTTTTATTAAATTCTAACATGTGAATTATTATATCCTACCCAAAACCCGTTTGACTAAAAGGTTATTAAATTAAACTACGATCTCGTCTTATAATTTCTAACATGTGAGAAATAATAATTTAATGAAAAACCTTTTTAATTAAATATTTTACTTATTAATATTTCTCGCTTGCTAATTATTACAAAAAGCGATAAAAATGACGATAACTCAAAAACCGTCACAAGTCCCAAAGTGGGACCCACGGGCTGAGTTGGGCCGGACCCACATGGGCCTGGATTGGGCCCCACGGCTGTTTTGGCTAAAAATGGCTGTTTTGATTTAATTTTTCTAAAACCGATTTCTAATATTTTCTCGCATGCTTAACATAATTAAAACCCGTAAAAACAACAATTAAACAATCAAACATCGACACAACCTAAAGACCAAAACCCGGACCCACCATGGACCAACCCAGACCGGGTCTGAACCGGCCTGGACCGGTCTGGTTTGGTCCGGTTTAGTGCCACCAATTCGGCCACCACCACTACAACAACACCAAATTGTTTCTAACATGTTTTAATTAATCAACACCCATTTTAACAACCAATTTAACCATCCATCATACAAAAATCATTATTATGAAAAATCATCCAAATTCACCAAGAACACTAACATATGAGAAATTTCCTAAACAACATAAAAATCATAACTTAATAAAAATCATCAAAATTCATCAACATGATAAAAACAACCCCTTATCATATTACTACTAAAGATCCACTAATCATAAAAACATGAACCAAAAACAAAGATGAACCAAAATCAAAAGAAACAAAACTAAAGGCTATGTTACTAACTAAAATCATAAATAACCATAACATGAACAAAAACTAAAGCCAACTAAAACTAAAGAAAACCAAAGACTATGTAACATCTATCGTCGAGTAACTCGGAATCGTACATGAGCTAGAAAAATCAATTGCACCAAAATAAGAAGTATAAACTCAGGGAAATACCCGTTTCTAATCTCCCCTAATATATACGAGTCACCAAAACGTCTTCAAAATCTTCCCCTATAAGAAAGGACAAGAAAAACATTATTAGAATTAAAATTGATTTTCCATAATTAAAGTGTTGAAAACGATTTTGTCGGAATTGAAATAAAACCGTACGTGAAGATGGGGAGCGAAGAGGAGAGTCTAGAAATATAAGTTAGGACGGATTTAATTAAGAAATGAAGATTTTATGAAGGTTTTGCTCAAGAACGATGATGAACAATTGAAGAACACGAAGAACAAATGAAGAACGATTAAAGAAAGCGATATTTTGATCTTTATTTGATTTGTTGAAAAATGAAAAGTTGTTAGTGAGTGGAGTGTTGTGTGAGCCGTGTAAATATAGGCCAAGATGGATGTCGGGTTTTTGAAATTATTGTTACGGAATTGACTCGCGATTAATAATTATTTTACGGTAATCGATTAAATATAATTAACGATAAAGTTAATTATACTAAATATCAAGATATTATGTTATTAAAATGAAAAGAAAGAAAATATCAAGGTCAAAGAGAGGACAAAGGAGACGTGAGAAATGAAGACAAATCGGGTCTGTTTTTAAGCGATTGCGGAATTTAAGTTGACAGACCGATAAAGTTACAAATATCTTAGATATTATTATTAGTTTAATCATATTAATTAAAAGATCTAACATGAGTGAAAAATAGGTGACATGGGGCGTGTGAAATGGGTAGGAATCGGGTCTGATTTTGAGCGATTTGCGTAATTTAAACGGACGGATCGATAAAGCTACAAATATCTTAGATATTTGTATTAGTTTAATCGAAACAATTAAAATATCTCAAGTGAGTGGAAAACGATGACATGGCGCGTGACTCATGCCAAAGTCGAGTTTTGAATTTGTTACGGGATTTCCGATGAGTCGGGAATAGTTAAATGACGTTCGGTTAAAACCGTAAACAAGTTATTCTTTAAATTCCGAATAAATTCCAAAATAATTATAGTAAATTATGATAAATCTTAATAAATTCTAAATAAAAATAAATAAAAAATATTATTTTTTTTTAAATAAAATTTCGGTCTTCGAACTTATGAGACGAGTCGGGAAAAAGTCAACGGAAGTCAAAGTTGACTGAAAAGTCGAGAAAAGTAAAGATGACTTAAAAGTCAAGAAAAGTTTAGGACGACTTAAAAGTCAAGAAAAGTCAATGACGACTTTTAAAAAGTCAAGGAAAAAGTCAAAGACGACTTAAAAGTCAAGAAAAGTCAAAGATGACTAAAACGGTCTTTTCATGAAATCTCTCAGAAATTCCAAATACGAACGCGGAATTTCAAAATAAGACTCGGAACAAAATTTCCTATTTTAAAAACTTAAGTTCTACTGAAAAGTGTTCGTAAATATTTTTACTAGAAAAATCGGGTACTTTTCGGGTTGTTACAAGCCAAGCAACGAAAACTTTTAGTATGGCCACCTAGCTAATCAAATTAACTAGATAAATACAAATTCGGAAACCAACTCCTTGGTCCCTTGCCTCTCCACTTGAAACGCCTTCCAAAAATGGCACCGTCTAGAGGGAGTCACCGGTCTTCATAAAAAATAATTACAAATAAACAAATATACAAATTCCTATTATACATTTGCTCTATAAAATGAAACTATTAATTATTACAAACCGGCGATACGAGATCGCAATAAAAATTACAACCAAACCGTTAATCCCTTACATTACGAGTAATAACGATTAAAAATAACTAGGCCATACTAGGTACAAAATTTGCATAAATTATTAAATAAATGACATTCATTCATTCAACCATAAATAAAATAAATTGCTGCAAAATTTATGCCAAAATCGCCCTAAACACATTCATGCTCATTGTAGCTCGATTTTACGGGATTTATTGATTTTTATCCATTAAAAACAATAATCAACTTTTAAATCTCATTTAAATTCAAACTAATTATCTTAACTTTTTTAGAACTCAAAATTAGTTCCTACTAATTTTGTTGGTCATTAATTATTTCGATTTGATTTTATTTGCTAAATATAACGGTTTAATCATAACTTTTATGAAATAAACCCAAAATAAAATATAAACATCAAAAAATTTGAAACCAAAAATTTTATGAACAAATAACTTTGTATTTAACGGTTTTATCAAATAAAAACCATCAAATATAGTAAAAAAGTGAAAAAAATTACGAAATTTCACCAAGATGATAAAAATCAGAATTTAAAATGTAGCAAAAAATTTCATGACCAGAAAAGGACGTTTCAATTTTATGAACATTATAATCTCATATTATCGACTTTTATCTCATAAAAATAAATAAATATGCAATACTTAATTAAAAGTCTCTAAATTTTACATACCGTATTTAAGACATACATGTGAGATCATATTAAAATTTCATGGCCAGAATCAACATGAAACATTTTTTAGTTAACTTTTAACATAAAATATGCATATTAACTCGGTTTAAAAGCCAAAAATTAAAATAAATGGCAAATTAATCCCTAAAATCACGAATTTAGACCACAAACATTTTGAAGTCAGTAGGTATGCATGCAGCAAAAATATTCGTCCAAATTATATTTTAACTCAAATTTTGATTTATTAGTTATCTTATAACTTTTAAAAAAAATATCTAAAATGAACATGCATGCTACAAGCTAGCTCTGATACCAGATGAAAGTCCATAGACGTTAATTAGACTCCTCTAATGAGTTACTAAATTACTTGTTAATTTAGTATTTATCGATCTATGTAACATGCATGCAAATATAAAGACATTATATAAAAGATGAAATTTCCTCATATTGAAATGGAAATAAATTGGGCACAATAAGAACTCCTTCTTATTGTTCTTGAGCTAATGTAGGAAATTATCCTCCAACAATCTTCAAATTAAAAGACCTCCTTCAAGTTGCACCCAAGATGTACCCAAATAATCTAACCTTATTATTAACTAGATAATAAGATAGATATAATACTAGTAATATTAGAATATCTTACTACTCTAGTAATACTAAGTAAGAATGAATTAAGAAGAAAAATGAACAACAAATGGCCTTTTATAGGCACATATGGCCGGCGCCTTACATGCATATATATGGTGATTTTCTTCTTATTTAATTCTCATGCAAGGTGGTGGAGTGTAGTTTTGATTGAAATGATTTTGGTATACTATTCATGTCATAATCACTTGGTGACTTGTGAGCATGAACAAGAACTACCATCATCACTCTCCACTACTACTATGACCGGCCATATGTGGCCCTTTATGGTCCATTTTAATTTTTGATATTTGTCCCACAATACTTATTAATCATATGCTTATTTATCTTAAATAATTAAGTATTAATTTGATCATATAACAACTATATGACATAAATTAAGAAAAAATATATACTTAACATTTAAGTGATATTATACCATTATATCAATATATAATGGGTCCCACAATGCTTAGTTAATTTATTTTACAACTCGTTGTAAATATAATTAACTAATTACCTCTACCTCTAAATATATGTAGAACCTCAACTAATTAGTAAATTAACGATTAATTACTAAGTTAGATCTTTTTTAATCATATTAAAATAAGATATAAATTTATTAGTCAATTATTGCATAATTGAAAAATAAACTTAATCGAATTTGAGTTCCTAACTCAATTTTTAACAATTAACTCTCGTACTTATCAAATATATGTAATGGACTAATCAACTGTATCATATACAAATAATTAGTTACTATTTGGGTTTCATCCTATAGGTGTGACCGAAAGGGATCAGTTGATCACCGCCGCCATACGACAATAACGTTAAATTCCAGTCAACCAACTTTTATTGATTTACGTTAATCAACTGACTAATCATAAATATATAGTCAATAAATATCCCAATTATATTACTTAATGAGATTTATTATGTGGCGCACTATTGTGGAGGACACCTACTCCAACGTAATGTAAGGTCGATGTCATAAATAAAACCAAAATTGATTTAAAGTCAAAACCTTTTCATAAAACGTTTTTAGTAGTTATCAGACGTCGAGAAGAAACGCAGAAGCGTCTGCGCCTTCTGGAAGGAACGCAGCACTTGGTGCGCCTCTTCCAGAGACTGCCTCCTCATGCTCTTTTACTTCTATCTCTGGTTTCCGCGTCTTTTTTTTCCTTATTATTTTAATCATTTAAATCATCTTGTTCTTGACTTAGATCCCTAATAATTTATATTAGTGGGTTTTACTCCCTTAATCAAGTTCGGGTTTTAGAGATTCGATTTTTCATATCCAATCTTTGAAACTTGTTATTGATATAAATTATTAATGTAATTAATCTAATTAAATCACTTTCAATCGAGTCTGAGATCAATAATTAACCACAAATCTACGAACGAACATTAACTAATTGCGATTCTGGCTTCACAGCGAAATCCCAACTCAAGAACATAAGCATGGGTTGCGCAGCTGCTGCTGCGCCTGTTCTGTGTTGGTTTCTGTCTCTGAACTTCCTTTATCGTTTTGACGTAGTTTAATTATGTAATTAATTAATTATTAACTCAAATATCACTGTTAATCTGTCTTTTAGATTTTCCAATCTTTTCTTTTCTTCAAATATCCGTTTTGGGTATATTCCCGACATAGATCCCGTATTCATTGTAATCAATTGTAATATTTATTTTATAGTTTATTTAATCATTATAATTGTATGATTCATTGTATGATTTTCTCTACCTTTCCTTCTCATGCAATCAATCTTAAATCAAATTTTGACCTAAATTGAATGTTAAGTTACATGTTCACCGACATAGTCTAGGAGTAGAATTAGTCAAAGTGTTGACTTACCGTTTATTACATAAAGGTGGCATAACATGTTCATTTTATCTAAAATATGGGTCTTGGAATCGCTTATATAATTTCGTGAGGGGTCATTATATTAGTGACTTGTTTAAAATTGTTTTCACAAGTAAAATTGTTTAAAAACATTGAATGTTTATATTTCCTAATTTTGTTGTAGCAATTCAATTCGCAAATGGCAAACAATAACAACAATGTCGTTCAACTTGGCAAAGACTCTTGGCTAAGGTATGTAATGGACAAATGCATCTTAAAAGACGACGGATCTAATTTCGCCGAGTGGTAGCAAACGATTAAGAGTGCGGCGTTATCGGATAACGTCTTGCGCTACTTGACCGAAACCCCTCCCTATGAACCCGGCCCAAGGGCCACTAATGCGGCCAAAGCCGCTTATGAGGAGTACTTGAAAGTATCCAATGACGTCAAAATGGTCTTGATTTGGTCTATGTCCTCTAGTCTTAAGCAACAATACATCACCCTAGGAGCATATGAGATATTCTCAAAGGTGACTTTGGCGTTTTCTCAGTCACCTGACATACGCCAATACAATGCTATGACATGGCTTTTTGAAGCCAAGCTAGACAAGGGCCAAAAGGTTGGCCCACACGTGCTCAAGATGGTTGAGCATGTGGACACCCTAGAGCGTCTAGGGGTAAAGATTCCAAAGAAGCTTGCGGTTGGCCGCATCCTTCACTCACTTCCTCCCAAATTCGCCCAAACTAGGGCAAACTATAACATGCATGGCATGAACAAGAGCTTTCATGAGCTCCATGCTCTCCTTACCCAAGTCGAACGGGATATGGAAGCAAGTGGGAGTGAGAAAAGGGATGTTCTTTCAATGAAGTTGAAGAACTTAAGTCTTGGGTTCAAAAGGGAAAGGGCAAAGCTAAGGCCCTATTTAAGAAGCATGGAAAAGGAAAGCGCAAAGCTATAATGCATAGCAATGCCAAGGCTAAGGGCAAGAAGCATGCTGACGCCGAATGTTTTTATTGTAAAGGCAAGGGACATTGGAAACGCAATTGTCCCAAGTACTTGAAGGATAAGAAGGATGGATGTGTGACACCATCAGGTATAATCCTCTCTTCTCTCTATATGATAGATATTAACTATGCTTGCACTTCTACTTGGGTATTTGATACCGGATGTGGTTCTCACCTTTGTAATCATTTACAGGGGCTGAAGGACGTGCGAGCACTAGCCAAGGGTGATGTGGACCTACGCATGGGGAATGGAGCAAGAGTAGCCGCCATTTCCGTAGGAACTTATGTACTCAGCTTAGCTAGTGGTCTTGAATTGTATCTAAATAATTGTTATTTTGTACCCTCCTTGACCAAGAACATTATCTCCATATTCGTGCTTGACGCGGTGGGTTTCTCTTTTGTAATCAAGAACAACAGTTGTTCATTTTCTTTTAATGATGTGTTTTATGGTAAAGCCATCTCTATTGGAGGTATTTATGTTCTAGATAATGTTAATGAAGTTTATCATGTAGAGAGTAAGAAGCTCAAATTAGGTGAAACTAATCAATCATACCTTTGGCATTGTCGTTTAGGTCATATAAACAAACGACGCATAAAGAGACTTGTTTCAAAGAAACTTCTCAAACCATTTGATTACGAATCTTATGGTGTATGCGAATCTTGTCTTTTAGGCAAGATGACTCGTACTCCTTTTACGGGAAAAGGAACACGAGCAAGTGAGGTATTAGGCCTTGTGTTGGAGCTAGTGTCCTCCACAGTTAGTGTGATAACATGAATAAATCTCTTACAGGTTCACAGGGTATACTTAGTATTCTTATCAATTGATTAACGTTTATCGATAACGGTTGGCTTGCTAGGAGTTTGACGTTATTGTCATTTTAATGGCGGTGATCAACTGGTCCCTAAAAGTCACACCTAAAGGATGTGTCTGAGAGATGTAATTATATGAATAATATAATCATATTGATGCCTTATTATATGACTAAAAGGTTAGTCGATGTATATGACTAAAAGGTTAGACGATGTAATGATGATACGATTATTTAATAACGATTAAATAATATTAGCTGAGACGAATTAAATGTAATTCGTAATTGAATATAAATCGTTATATTTAATCATGTATATAATATAACCTTGAACGAATTAAATTGTTATTTCATAATTAAACATAATATGTTATATTTAATTAGCAAATTATAAATATACGGATATTTATAGTTGACGTATATATTATATTACATGCTAATATAACCGAAAAAGGAAAGAAAAAAATAGTCTTTTCTTCTCTCAATTTTTCGGTTAATAGGAGATAAAAATAAGGGAAAAAGATCTCCTATTATTCTCTTATGGTAACTAGGTCAAAACCCTAATTACAAGAGTAGTAAAAAGAGGAGAGACTCCTCCTTCTACTACCCTAGTGGAACGGTCGGATAGAGCAAGAAGAGCAACAAGAAAAATTCATATTTTTCTCTCTAATTCTCTCTATCATTCATCATCACACAAAAGAAAAATTAGCAGTAACTTTTCTCTAAAATTCTAGCACAAGCAAGGCATATCTCGGAGCATCTTGGGTGCAACAATTAGGAGAATATCGATTTCGATATTGTTCATAGGCCAAATTTTCTAGGACCAAAGGTTAATTCTAAATTCCTATAATTTTATATTATGCAATTCATTTATGACTCGTAATTCATATATTATAGTTTCGTTATAATCCGTAAATTAATGACGAAATATACCGATATTTCCCACAAGTGGTATCAGAGCTAAGGGCTACGAAATTATTTTATATGTTTTCATAATTGATGAAATATAAGATTAGAATCATTATATTTTTTGTTTTTTTTTTATTTCTGGCGAGAAAAAAAAAAAAAAAATTTTCGTCTGTACTGTTCATCCGTATAAAAAAAAAAGAAATTTTTTTTTTGCCTTGTTTTTTCATTTTGATTCATTATAATTGTTGTTTTAAATAGTTAAGACGATAACATGAAGAATTTGTAGTTAGTTTTTATTTAATAAGGATTAAATTAAAATGTAAATGGAAATCGATTTGAATGTTCATTGCTATATATTTTTCGGTATTCATTGTTTTAGATATTCATTTTAAATAGTTAAATTGAATCATCTAGTTTTTATCGATGTTTAATAATGATTAGATGTTGATAATTTGTACCGATCTTGAAAATATTAGTAACATCAAATTAAATTGTATATTTTTTTTTTAAAAAAAAAAAATCCGTGGCTGGCAAAAGAAAAAAAAAAATTGTTTCGTTTTTATTTTTTTTGGTCGTAAGTTTTTGTTATAATTCATTATAATGATAATGTTTTGTTTATTGTTGTGAAGAAGTTCACAATAATTGGATACCCAATTATTTTAAAGAGGTTTAAAATAATGTTGTATTAATTCATGTTAAAGAATATGAATTAAAATTGAATTATGTTTGGTTGGGATTATTGTGATTAACTAAGGAATTATCACATAATTTTGATCATTTGAAAATGTGGTTTGGATAAATTACTCTTCATAATTAAAGAATTATGTCTTGAATGTTTAATTTATAGTTTATGCATTTTATCTTGTTGAATAAATGGTTGAATGGTTTAATTTACGTATTTTTGCAATCGGTTGTAATTTGTATTACCTAGTGTGGCCTTAGTTGATCATGTTTTCGTAATGATGGAAACATGATCTTTGATGTAATTTTGAGATCTTGAATCTCCACTTTATTTCTCAGTAAATTATGTGTTTAAATTAGAATGTAAATAGGTTTATATTTTGTAATTTATTAAATGTATTTTGAGAAGACTAAAGATGGAGATCGGATTGCTCACTCCCGCTACATGGACCAAGATGGAACATCAAGACAAGCTTCTCGGGTCCAAATGGGGTGGATTCCAAAGTTGTATTTTGTTCATTTTGGTAGATAGGCCACACTAGGACTTTGTAATATTTTTATGTATTTTTCCGTTCTTGTTGCTTTTTCATCACATGATAGTTAGTGCATCATATTCCGCCTAAACCAAACCACCTACTACTAAAATGCATGAAAATTGACTCATATAGTTTGAATGTTAGTTATCATGGACATAAATATGTCACTCGAATTTAAGCCATCATTTTAGTTTATTCATTCTCGCATGCTAGATATTAGTTCACTTAAAATTGAATTAAAATTAAATTGGTGGGATCTTCCTCTAAACCTAAAATTGAGACTAGTCTTTATAGGCCAAACTACTATGAATCCCTTCTTCGTCGGTAGGCATATAGGACCTTACTCTCCATATGACCCCTTTTACGTTGGGTAAGTAGTGTGTGTTGACCTATTTTATCTCAACATTGTAGTCCGAAGAGTTTCTCGTGATTATGATGGACTAAAGATAGAATTTACAGAAATTTATCGACCAAGAATTCTAATGATAGAATTAGCCAAAAGGTTGGCTTATCAATTTACAGATAATTGAGTCTTGGGATCATTTATATAATTCTTGAGGGAGGTCAATTGTATAGATGCTCGAGTCTTTGCATTAAAACAAATTTTGCACTAGACTTAAATTCAAATCGATGACTATGCTTATTATGGGTTTTCTTCTTTTTCAGAGTATCACTCGTTTATATTGATAATACTGCATATAACAAATGGCTGGAAATACTGATATCCCTATGCTAAGTGCCACGCTCGCGCGCGAATCCTGGCTTAAAGCTTTTATGGACCACATGAATCAGTCCACGCGACTGAAGAATGACGGGTCCAACTTTGCGGACTGGGAGGCGGCATTACGGAATGCTGCCATTGCTGACGGTAAGCTCAAGTACTTGACTGAGCCAATACTACCAAACCCAGGCCCCAATGCGAGAGCTAACGAGACACTTGATTACAGTGACTTCGTTATGGAAGCGGGTGCGATAAAGAACGTACTCATCTTTGCAATGGAAAACAATTTGCAAAGACGCTTCATTGCCCAAGGTGCAAACAAGATTTTCACCACGCTCACTAGTGATTTCTCAAAAGCACCGAGGATCGTTACTTATGAGCATACCTGTCGCTTCTTTGAGGCGAAACTCCAGAAGGGCCAACCGGTTAGCCCAAACATTCTTGATATGATTGAAAATGTCGAGAAACTGGAGGCACTTGATTGCAAAATCAGTGAGAGCATAGTCATTGACCGTGTTCTTCATTCACTTCATGATGGTTTTGCCCTTTTCAGGGCAAATTACTAAATGAATGATATGAAGAAAAGTATTCATCAGCTACACTCACTTCTCGTACAGACCGAGAATGATATGAAATTGAGTGGGAGCATGAAGCAAGATGTTCTCATGATTTCCAACAAGGGCAAAGGTAAGGGCAAGGCTCGTGGCGACCTAGCTGTAGGAAAGCCAAAGTTTAAAAAGCCAGGAAACGGCAATAGTGGGCCTGGTGAGACCAGTGGCTCACAAGGCAAGGCAAAGAGCAAGGACAGTAACATGGAGTGCCACCATTGCCACAAGACTGGGCATTGGAGGAGGAACTATCCCGTGTACCGTGAGGACATAAAAGAAGGCCGCGTCACTCCTGCTGGTATGTCATCTTTTATTCATATGATTGAGATTAACCTTGCAAGTTTCGGAACTTGGGTACTTGATACAGGTTGTAGTTCTCATCTGTGTAATCATTTGCAGGGCCTAAGAAACATCACACCTCTCGCAAAGGGTGATGTGGATCTGCGAGTGGGAAATGGAGCAAGAGTTGCTGCAGTTTCAGTGGGGACATATGTAATCCAACTCCCGAGTGGTTTTGAGTTATATTTATATAATTGTTGCTATGTACCCAGTTTATCTAAGAACATTATTTCTGTTTCCGTACTAGATAAAGACGGTTTTTCATTTTCAATAAAGGACAATAGATGTATTTTCTCTTTTAATGAAATGATTTATGACAAAGCAGTTTCCATGAATGGAATTTATATCTTAGATCAAACCACAGACATATTCCATGTGAATAATAAGAAATTAAAGGTTGGTGACAAAGATCAAACTTATCTATGGCACTGCCGTATGGGACACATAAATGAGAAACGTGTAAACAAGCTCATTGACAATGGGACTATCTCCCCATTTGATTACGAATCATTTGGCACATGTGAATCATGTCTTATCGGTAAAATGACTCGAATTTCCTTCAAAGGTGTTGGAATGCGCGCTAGTGACCTATTAGGACTCATACATACTGATGTATGTGGACCTATGTCAATAAACGCAAGAGACGGCTATAGATATTTTATCACTTTCACGGATGATTTGAGTAGATACGGATATTTCTACTTAATGAAGCATAAAAGTGAGTCCTTTGAAAAGTTCAAGGAATACCAGAATAAGGTTGAAAACCAACTGGGAAGAAAGATTAAAGCACTTCGTTTAGATCGTGGTGGCGAATATCTTTCAAATGGGTTTGATCAACACCTTAAAAACTGTGGTGTAGTATTACAGTTAACTCCACCTGGAACACCTCAATTAAATGGTGTGTCCGAACGGAGAAATCGAACATTACTTGATATGGTCCGATCCATGATGAGTCACACGGTAGTACCTGATTCATTATGGGGTTATACTCTTTTGTCAGCTGCTCTTATACTTAACCGAAGTCCGTCTAAAGCTGTAGACAAGACTCCATATGAGTTATGGAAGGGAACGGTCCCTAACTTGTCCTTTATTCAGGTTTGGGGCTGCGAGGCTTATGTCAAGTGGAGACACGAGGATAAGCTCGGCCCGCGATTGGTCAAGACATACTTTATTGGTTATCCAAAAGGAATGTTTGGTCATTACTTCTATTCGCCTACCGAACAACGAGTTTTTGTTGCGGCTAGTGCGAAGTTCTTAGAGAAAGAGTTTCTCGAGAATAAGTCAAGATATAGAACCTTTGATCTGTCGGAGATTTAAGAACCAACAACTGAGCAACCAATGGAGGAAGAGGTTCCTTTGACTTCTGCTACGGTTAACATCCCTATGGAACCTAGGAGGTCGGGTAGAGTCTCCAATTCTCCAGACAGATACATTGGTATGGTCGAGGAGAATGAGAGAGATGATGTTTTACTCCTAGAGAGTAACGAACCCGCTACCTATAAAGGTGCCATGACCTGTTCCGACTCTAAGCTATGGCTTGAAGCCATACAATCTGATGCGTGCTTTTTATATAGACCTTTTAGGCCATATTAGCACGCATTTCCATGCTCATTTAGTAGTGTTACACTACAAATATCCCCCGAATAGTCTACTTTGGTTTGTTTTGTAATATTTGCAGATGTGAACCAGAATGACGGAAAGCTAGCCATTTTGTAGCTCCTCAAGCATGCATAAGTGAGTCGGAAAGGAATCTTGGTGTCTCGGAATGCATGGAGTCGTGTTGAAGGAATGAATGAACGAAGTCCATGAGCAAAATTCTCGTTCAAGTTATAAAAGCCTTCGATCGACCACCTCTTGATTAGAAGACCTCGATCGAGTAACCATTCTACTCGATCGAGCTGATGGATTTGGGCAATTACTCGATCGAGCACTATGTCTACTCGATCGAATGATTTGGACAACAATTTCTACTCGATCGAGTGGTTTCATACTAATGGGCTTCGCGAGATAGTGTATTAAGCATTGGACGCCTTGTAATTTGTTATTCTACTTAAGGGTGAAACTACGTAACAATAGACATCATCTCCTTACTCTAGACTGGAGACTAGACATCAACTTTTTACCCTAAACTTTACTTTTGACTGTTATTTTGGATCTGAATTGGAAGACTTCTTCTGACTTTCTTCTTCTTTCTAATTCGGTATTATTGTTCTTGAATTCAATGAATTACTTATCTATGTCTCTTTGTTCCTTATTTGTTGTTGTTATTGTTCTTATTCCTATTATGCGTAGCTAATTCCTTTGCTAGGATTTAGGGGAACCGTGGCTTAGGTAAGATGAATTGATTAGTAGTCTTTAGATTAGGTTTGGAAGCAATCTTCACATTTAATAGCTTTTGATTGTTTGAGTCGACGCATTCAATTGATTGACTTGATACCCTCTTGACCTAGATCGAGAGATTGGAAGAGGGCAGATCACTGATGAACTTTGGGATTTTGATAATGAGGGCGAGAGCTAAGTTAGTATATCTTAGGGCGAATAGCAGACCGAGAGGACCTTTTCACTACCCACAAACCTGTTTAGATATTACTTTGATTTCTATCCTGACCCTAGATGCCATGGGGAACCGACAATCCTAGTTCTACTTCTTTCTGATATTTCGCTCTTTATTTCTCTTTCCCTTTTCTCTTGTAGTGTTAGAAAATTACTTAAACGAACCCCCAGATTTTGTTACTTCGACAGACATAGCAGGTTACAGGGTTCCCTCTCCCTGTGGATTCGATACCCGACTGCCTCTACTGCATTTTGTTGAGACCGTTAGGTTTTATCTTTGATAGGGTTGCGATAACCTTATTAAATTTTGGCGCCGTTGCCGGGGAGACGGTGTAATTTTGTAGCTTTCTTTAGTTTGTCTCTGGTCTCGAGGAATTTATTCCTTGAGGCTGTTCTCATATTTGAGTTAGTGTTTAGTATTTGCAGGTATAAATCCTAAAAGAGTACCATTTGAACCTGCTGCTGCTGCTGTAATTTCTCTGCAGGATGCCTAAGATTGCTAGTCATTCTGAGCCCAGTGCTGAGACTCTACCTAAGGGAACTACTCTCCCTCTTGCTGATGAGGGTACCTTCACAATACATCCGTCCTACTACAGTTTAGTCGAGCGGAATTTATTCGGGGGTATGGTAGATGAAGACCCAGCTAGGCATGTAGAGGTATTCACAGACTATTGTTCCGCCATTCCTGTAGTTGCTGGTGTTACGCAAGACAAGGTAAAGGATTTCCTTTTTCCTTTTTCCTTGACTGGCGATGCTAAAGATTGGTGGAGAGATTTAGATAAGAAGGCTGCTAGTGTTAGGGATTGGAGTTCGTTAGCTTTAGCCTTTTATAGACGGTATTTTCCTCCTCTGCGAACCAATGCGCTGCGCCGCCAGATCACGAATTTTACTCAATCTACTACTGAAGATTTGTGTTTAGCATGGGCCAGGTTCAAGAAGCTAGTTCGCTCAGTTCCGCATCACGGGTTTGAGCAATGGTTTTTGTGCAACCAATTTTACAATGGGTTGCTTTATGAGCAAAGAATGGTTCTGGATGTTGCTGCACGAGGAAGATTTCAGGCTAATGTAGAGGATGATGAAGGGTGGCAACTTATTGAAAATATGGCCATCCATTCTGCTAGCTATGGTAATCCTAGAGCAGAGAGAAGGAGGGACACTGTTGTTGAAGAAGTTCATGTGGTAGAAACAGGGAATTTGGGTGAAATACACCAAGTTCAAGCTATTGAGATGGTTTGTGGTAGATGCGGCGATGAAGGACATGACCCTATTACTTTTTTGGCTGATTCAGCAAGGGTTCTTGCTTATAGGAAATTCAAGCAAGGGGGTTCTTTTTCTGAGTTATATGTTGAGTTAACTGCTGCAAAATCTCAACCACCCGTGGATGAAGGCAAGGTACTCATTACCCAATCCGAATATGAAGATCTCAAGGCCACTATCAATGCACAAAAGCTTGAGCAACAATCTAGTGCGGATACCCTCCGGAAACTGCTCGACAGATGCAATTCAATACTTCCAAACAATGACCCAGTCAATGCCATAAATCTGAGAAGTGGTCGT
The DNA here is from genome assembly GCA_022085475.1 of Heliosperma pusillum. Classification (NCBI taxonomy): domain Eukaryota; kingdom Viridiplantae; phylum Streptophyta; class Magnoliopsida; order Caryophyllales; family Caryophyllaceae; genus Heliosperma; species Heliosperma pusillum. Next base: position 15,995 of record JAIUZE010048726.1, read on the forward strand.
GCTTATGACGGTCCTGTACACGTCCCTGAAAGCACACATACCGATGTCGTTGATGTCTCGGATGAATTAACTGAAGATGTGCAGGGAAGTGATCGATTGACTGAGAATACCATTCGATCGAAGGCTTTTGTTAAGGATACTGCTCGATCGAGTGAACCCACTACTCGATCGAGTAGTTCAGCTGAAGAAGATCTTCGATCGTGGGATATACCTACTCGATCGAGTAGTTCAGCTGAAGAAGATCTTCGACCGAGGGATATACCTACTCGATCGAGTAAGCTGGTAATAGAAGATCTTCGATCGAGTAGTCCTTCCACTCGATCGAAGGATGATGAGGAAGGAATCACTCGATCGAGTGCAAAGAAGTCTCGATCGAGTGAATGTCAGACATCAGGCACGCGAATCGAGATTGTGTGCGATGAAGTACCTCCCCCTGCTGAGAAGGTACCGAGTAAAGAGAAAATCGGGGACCCGTTTCCGATGGTCAGAGTCCCATACCCAGGTCGTTTACGTGATTCAAAGACGGAGAAACAGTTCAGCAAATTTGTAGACATGGTTAAAAACATTCAGGTAACTGTGCCTTTTGCCGAGCTAATCACTGAAGTACCTCCTTACGCCAAATTTATGAAAGATATTGTAACGTGTAAGAAGGCACTTGAGAATTTCGCTACTGTCGCTTTTATGGAAGAGTCTAGTAGTTTAATTCTGAATAAGTCTCCCCCTAAACTTAAGGATCCGGGTATTTTCTCTATTACTTGTGTTATAGGAGATGTCGTGATAGATAAGGCACTATGTGATCTTGGAGCTAGCGTTAGTGTCATGCCTTATTCTATCTGTCGTAAGCTTAACATGGGTTGTCTGAAGACGACCAATATCACCCTGCAGATGGCTGATAGATCTGTTAGGAGACCCTTAGGTGTCGTAGAAGACGTGGCCGTTAAGGTGGGCAAGTTTTTATTCCTGTTGACTTCATAGTCTTAGACATTGCTGAGGATACCCGTACCCAAATTATTTTGGGTCGGCCGTTTTTGTGTACTGCTGGAGCCATTATCGATGTTAAACACGGTCGTTTAACTCTAGCCGTATAGGATGATACAGTTTCGTTCAGTTTACCTGACACTTTATCTAGACCAATGATAGAGGATGCCTGCTTTTCTGTTGATATCATTGATGAGTTCACTTATGAGTTATGGCCGGATTCCTTGATAAAGGATCCGTTGGAATCTTTGACATTGTTAGATTAGTGTGCAGATTACTCTGATGACGCTATGCGGAAATTGCTTGGAGTTACTGCAGATGAGGTAGAATTGACTGACGCAGAGGAAGAACAGCTGGGACACCTGGGTCATGCCTTGTGTTCCGTCGAGGTAAAAGTTCCCGAGCGTAAGCCTCTTCCAACTCACCTTAAATATGCTTTTCTTGATAATACTGAGCAATTTCCAGTCATTGTTAGTTCCAAACTGAAAGAGGAATAGCTAACCGCTTTGTTGGCTGTACTTAAGAGGAACAGGAAAGCAATGGGTTATTCACTGGATGACATCAAGGGCATCAGCCTTGATGTCTGTATGCATAGGATTGAGCTGGAAGAAGGTCAAAAACCTTGCAGACAGGGTCAGCGAAAGCTGAACCCGAAGATGGAGGAGGTTGTGATGACCGAGGTGATGAAACTACACGATGCAGGTATTATTTATTCGGTTGGTCACTCCAAATGGGTAAGCCCAGTTCAGGTTGTACCCAAGAAAGGAGGTACTACAGTTGTAAAAAATGAAAAGAATGAATTGATACCTACTCGACTAGTTACTGGGTGGCGGATGTGTATAGATTATAGGCAGTTAAATGCCGCCACCAAGAAAGATCATTTCCCCCTTCCTTTCATTGATCAGATGATAGAAAGGTTAGCTTCTCATGAGTTTTTCTGTTATCTGGATGGGTACTCAGGGTTCTTTCAGATCCCTATTCATCCAGACGATCAGGAAAAGACTACTTTTACTTGTCCTAAGGGTATTTTTGCTTATCGTAGAATGCCTTTTGGTTTGTGTAATGCCCCAGCTACCTTTCAGAGGTTCATGATGGGGATATTTTCTGAGTATATATAGTCTATCATGGAAGTCTTTATGGATGACTTCAGTGTCTATGGGAATGATTTTGATAAATGTTTAGCTAACCTTGATAAAGTTTTGCAGTGTTGTATTGAGGTTAATCTGGTGCTAAACTGGGAAAAGTGCCATTTCATGGTCAATGTGGGAGTAGTCCTTGGGCACTTGGTTTCGAATAGGGGTATTGAGGTAGACAGAGCAAAGGTGCAAGTGATTCAGCAATTACCCCCTCCTATTAACGTAAAGGGGGTGAGGAGTTTCCTTGGTCACGCCGATTTTTATCGCCGGTTCATCAAGGACTTCTCTAAAATTACTAAACCACTTACACAGTTGCTATTAAAAGATGCTCCTTTCGATTTTACTGATGATTGTCTTTCTGCTTTTAACACTTTGAAACAGGCTTTGGTCTCTACACCCATCATTCAGCCTCCTGATTGGACGCTGCCGTTTGAGATCATGTGCGATGCAAGCGATTACGCACTAGGAGCGGTGCTCGGCCAGCGGAAAGACAAAGCTTTGAATGCTATTTACTATGCGAGCCGAACTCTGGATGAGGCTCAAGTGAAATATGCTACCACTGAGAAGGAGCTTTTAGCTGTAGTTTATGCGCTTGATAAATTTAGATCATATCTGTTGGGTTCTAAAGTGATTGTTTTTACAGATCATGCAGCGCTAAAACACCTTCTGAATAAGAAGGAAGCTAAACCCAGATTGCTGAGGTGGATACTCCTTCTCCAAGAATTTGATCTGGAAATCAGGGATAAGAAAGGCGCTGAGAACATTGTAGCGGATCATCTTTCGCGTTTGACGCGACAAGAGGGGGAGGATTCTCTTCCCATTAATGATTCATTTGCTGATGATACTTTATGCACTGTCCATTCTATAAAATCTAACGATGGTGTTGAACCTTGGTTTGCAGATTATGCCAACCACATTGTCAGCCAGAAGCTACCACCTGATATATCTTATCAGTAGCGGAAGAAGTTTCTACATGATGTGCGTGATTATTTCTGGGATGATCCATACTTGTTCAAGTCATGCGCAGACGGTCTTTTCCGACAGTGTGTTCCACAATGGGAGATCAAAGCTATCCTAGAAGGCTGCCATTCTTCCCCTTGTGGAGGTCACCACGGTCCGTTGCGCACCGTGGCTAAGGTATTACAGTCTGGTTTTTATTGGCCGACTCTCTTTTCTGACACTAAAGCTTTTGTTGCTAGCTGTGATGCTTGCCAGCGGACAGGGAACATATCAAAGAGACATGAGATGCCCCAAAACGGCATTTTAGAGGTCGAGCTTTTTGATGTCTGGGGCATTGATTATCAAGGACCATTCCCGTCGAGTCTGGGTAACAGGTATATTCTGGGAGCTGTAGATTATGTGTCTAAATGGGTATATGCGATTGCTACTCCCAACTGTGATGTTAAGACCGTGATTAAGCTGTTCCGTAAGACAATTTTCCCTCGTTTTGGCGTCCCTAGGGTTGTCATTAGTGATAGGGGTATGCATTTTAGGGACCAGCAGCTAACGACCTTACTGTCTAAATATGGTGTCAAACATCGTAGGGGTTTGGGGTATCATCCTCAGACTAGTGGGCAGGTTGAAGTCTCTAATAGGGAACTAAAGGAGATTCTAAGTAAGGTCGTGTCTAAATCACGAAAGGGTTGGAGTGCCAAACTAGAGGACACATTATGGGCCTACAGAACCGCATTCAAGACACCTATCGGTGCCTCACCGTATCGATTAGTGTATGGGAAGTCCTGTCATTTACCTGTTGAGCTAGAACATAAAGCCTGGTGGGCAGTCCGCCAACTTAATTATGATGCTAACTTGTGTGGTGAGAAACGTTTGTTGCAACTTGATGCATTAGAGGAATTTCGTCTGAATGCCTATGATAGCTCGCGTATTTACGAAGAAAAGACCAAACGTTGGCACGATAAGAGAATCATACCTCGCGAGTTCCAAGTCGGGCAGAAGGTGTTGCTATTCAATGCCTGACTGCGTCTATTTCCTGGTAAGCTGAAATCCGGGTGGAGTGGTCCGTACACAGTAACTACTGTTACTCAGTTCGGATCCGTTGAGATAGAAGACTCCGAGGGTCAACGGTTCAAGGTTAATGGACATCATGTGAAACATTACTATGGAGCTGACAGTGTCGTGGGTCGCGTCGAAGTACTGTTCTTCGACGGAAACGAGGAGCTTGATGATTGAAGCTCAAGGGTCGTGCGGGACCTTATAAACCTGCGCTTATCGGGAGGCAACCCGATCTATTATTGTTCTGTTGTACCGTTTTCATAACTTTTTAGTAGTTTATTTCTGTTTTACTGTTCAAACAATTCAATTGCGTTCTTTCCTTGCTTCTCGCAGCTTTGGTATTAATTGCTCTGACACTTTTGTTCGATCGAGTAGGCTTGCAGCTCGATCGAACACTTTAACCCCTCGATCGAGCGTTTCGGTTACTCGACCGAGTACATCTGGGATGACACCCCTCGAACGAGCTGCTTTCTACTCGAACGAGAAGGATCCATCTCATTTCCTCTAGATCGAGTAGTTTCCCACTCGATCGACTCCCTGGAGCACCTCCTTTTCGGTCCGGTTTGGGGAAGTCAGTTACACACGCATCTCTGTAAGTTTCCGACTCTTTCTAGTTTGCACTTCTTTTACTTTCCTTTGTACAATGGGGACATTGTACGGTTTGGTTTGGGGAGGTTTTGCATCCATATCGTGTCTGCAATTCGTTTTTACTGCATTTTCGTATGCATTGTTAATCACTCAAAAACTCCAAAAACTTCAAAAATTTCATGTTTATTTTTGCATTTTAGTCGAGTCGGAATAATTTTCTCCTACTCCTCATCTAGTCTCGACTTAAGCCTTGAACAGTTAATATCTCTTGCATGATCTTTTGCTGTTAATCGATGCTGAACGAATAGACTTGACTTGACATGTTGGCAACCTACATACATATTATGAGGATTAGAGCTCTTAAACTGGTGACATCTATGACCAGTTCATATAGGATTGTGAGTAGTTACTCCCTCGTGTCATCGCATTGCATGTATATGAAATCTGATTCTTATTGCCTGCACGTACGGGTTCGTGGTCGGTATCACATGTTTGGAGAATGCTTGCAATTTCCCTTTTTCTCATTACCCAATTAACTCCACATTCAGCCAAAACTGCCAGTTGACCCACAATCCACATCCCAAATTTAGGCTACCTTGCGTCGAGCTAGTCTAGTGTTGGTTATTGAGGTATTTACTTCATTTTATCAGTTTGGTTTGCATCCTTGCTACGGAGTTGGTATCTGAAGATTTTGGGAATCGAAGTTGAAATTGTTCTCGCGGAAATGTTAGCTGAATATTTTGAAAAAGAAAAAAATAATAAAGAAAAAGAAAAAGAAAATGGTCTCTATCCCATGCTTTATTCATATCATATGGGGATTTATTAAGAGCTGAATAAGCTAACCAGTTTCGTTTCCACTCCATCCTGTGGTTCTAGTGAGTTGTTGGCCGAATCATGGCCGTGTGCTTCATTATGAGATAAGAAGACGGATTTTTTTATTTGGTTAAGATCAGGTGGCTAGCTTGACGCTTTAACTCCTCTATTCCATTATTGTTTTGCCCCTTCTTACCCATAACCTCACTTATCCAAATATTGCGAGTATTCGGCGTGTGATAGTCCTTGAATGGTGGTTGTGCCTGTGTACGGTAACTGAATCTTTTATCATGTTAGTTGGCATTGCATGAACGCGACGGTCGTAGTTAGGTGAGCAACTATTTTCTCCTTCTCTCTCTTATACATAACTTGCTTACCCTTTGCTTTACTGAGAGAAGAGTGACCCGTGAGAGTCCGACATTGATAGTCTGGCAAGGTCGACGGTTCAGTTCGTTTACATTTGATATCATTGCTGAGATTGATTGTTGCATTAAATTGGTTCAAGCAGGCGATTTGCGGTAATCCGGAGTTTATTTGTTTCATTTGTTTGTTGCATCCTTTTTGCTTGAGGACAAGCAAAGGTTTGGGGAAGTTTGATGCGTGCTTTTTATATAGACCTTTTAGGCCATATTAGCACGCATTTCCATGCTCATTAAGTAGTGTTACACTACAAATATCCCCCGAATAGTCTACTTTGGTTTGTTTTGTAATATTTGCAGATGTGAACCAGAATGACGGAAAGCTAGCCATTTTGTAGCTCCTCAAGCATGCATAAGTGAGTCGGAAAGGAATCTTGGTGTCTCGGAATGCATGGAGTCGTGTTGAAGGAATGAATGAACGAAGTCCATGAGCAAAATTCTCGTTCGAGTTATAAAAGCCTTCGATCGACCACCTCTTGATTAGAAGACCTCGATCGAGTAACCATTCTACTTGATCGAGCTGATGGATTTGGGCAATTACTCGATCGAGCACTATGTCTACTCAATCGAATGATTTGGACAACAATTTCTACTCGATCGAGTGGTTTCATACTAATGGGCTTCGCGAGATAGTGTATTAAGCATTGGACGCCTTGTAATTTTTTATTCTACTTAAGGGTGAAACTACGTAACAATAGACATCATCTCCTTACTCTAGACTGGAGACTAGACAACAACTTTTTACCCTAAACTTTACTTTTGACTGTTATTTTGGATCTGAATTGGAAGACTTCTTCTGATTTTCTTCTTCTTTCTAATTCGGTATTATTGTTCTTGAATTCAATGAATTACTTATCTATGTCTCTTTGTTCCTTATTTGTTGTTGTTATTGTTTTTATTCCTATTATGCGTAGCTAATTCCTTTGCTAGGATTTAGGGGAACCGTGGCTTAGGTAAGATGAATTGATTAGTAGTCTTTAGATTAGGTTTGGAAGCAATCTTCACATTTAATATCTTTTGATTGTTTGAGTCGACGCATTCAATTGATTGACTTGATACCCCCTTGACCTAGATTGAGAGATTGGAAGAGGGCAGATCACTGATGAACTTTGGGATTTTGCTAATGAGGGCGAGAGCTAAGTTAGTATATCTTAGGGCGAATAGCGGACCGAGAGGACCTTTTCACTACCCACAAACCTGTTTAGATATTACTTTGATTTCTATCCTGACCCTAGATGCCATGGGGAACCGACAATCCTAGTTCTTCTTCTTTCTGATATTTCGCTCTTTATTTCTCTTTCCCTTTTCTCTTGTAGTGTTAGAAAATTACTTAAACCAACCCCCAGATTTTGTTACTTCTACAGACATAGCAAGTTACAGGATTCCCTCTCCCTGTGGATTCGATACCCGACTGCCTCTACTGCATTTTGTTGAGACCGTTAGGTTTTATCTTTGATAGGGTTGCGATAGCCTTATCACAATCCGAGATGTACTCCATGTATGAGAATGACCTATGGGATCTTGTTGATTTGCCTGATAAGGTACAGCCTCTTTAGTGCAAATGGCTTTATAATATAAAGCATTCCGTAGAAGGACAACCAGACACCTATAAGGCACGACTAGTGGCAAAAGGTTTCACCCAAATGCAAGGATTGCTGTAACACCCGCAAATGTACCCTATTTTTATAAGTAAAATATTTTACGGATACTTTTCAGCGAAATTTAGTTTTTGTTTAGAATTAAATTTATCGTGTCGAATTTAGAATTTCCGTGTTCGTATTTTGATTTTACGCGAGATTTCAAGCTAATCCCGTCTTAAGCCGTCTTTTAATTTTTCTTGACTTTTCCACTTACACATCTCATACTCCCTCATAACCTAACTCATTCCACACAACTCAACTCTTACTTCATCACTAAGAAATCAACCAAAACCTTGCCTCCATTTTTGATCCGTCTTGTAATCGTCATAACTCTTTCATTTCTCGCTCAAATTCACGTAAGTTCGTCTTATTCTTCCCCTATTAGCTTCCTCTATCCGTATTGGTAAAAAAATTACCGTCTTTCTCGCTTTTCAATTTATCCGTATTTCTCAAAGGTGAATTATATTCATCTTTTATTATCTAATTGTAGGTGGAGACTAGGAAGACTTAGAAATTGTTTGAAGATGCGTAAAGGTAACGGTGAAGGGTTACTCGATATCATTTACGTGTTTTACATGCTTTATATGTTAGAATTCGTATTTAGAATACGATTAGTAAGCTTAGGATTCATGTTATTGATGATGATTGTTGTTAGTTGATGGTTTGTGATGATAAATGAGGATTTTTGGTTGATAACATGTTGGGATTTGATCGTGCCTGAGTCCCGTGTAGGACGCTGGCAGCGTTCTTGGACGCTGGCAGAGTCATAGGACACTGGCAGCGTCGTGGGGCGCTGGCAGCGTTACTCGCTGCCGTCTGCAGTTTTCCTGCACTGACCCCTTTTCGTAAAATAATCATATCTCCTTCGTTACGTGCTTGTTTTGGGTTTGTGACATCCCGTTGGTACCGTAAGAGGATAAGCTATCACCTCCATTTGGAATTTATGCATTTGGATGTCTAGAACTCTAGTTATAAGCGTTTGAAGTGGACCCTTGTTTTAGTTGGTTTCCAAACAACGTTGTTTTGGAGAGGTGATCTATGTTTTTATTCATTATGCTTCATAAAATTGTTCTAATGCTTATGTATCATGTATTGATTCATTTTTATCATAGTTAAGTTTATATAATTCCTTATTCTCATGTTTTGTGACGGTTTTTGGTATGTCCCACTT
>JAIUZE010048729.1:0-13401 GCA_022085475.1 Heliosperma pusillum
CTAAACTTACTAATCGTATTCTAAATACGATTTCTAACATATAAAGCATGCAAAACACGTAAATGATACCGAGTAACCCTTCACCGTTACCTTTACGCGTCTTTAAATGGTTACTAAGCTTTCCTAGTCTCCACCTACAAACAATTAGATAATAAAAAAGGAATATCATCCACCTTGAGAAAGACGGATAATTTAAAAAGCGAGAAAGACGGTAATTTTATTACCAATACGGATAGAGGAAGCTAAGAGGGGAAGAATAAGACGAACTTACGTGAATTCCGTCAAAGAACGAATGCTCTAGGATGATTCGAAGATCGAAAAATGGATGGAGGCAAGGGTTTGGTCTTTCTTAGAGAGGAAGAAGTGTTTGTGTTTGATTTTGTGTTTGTGTAGGAAAAATAGGTTAAGGAGTATGAGTGGATATGAAGGGAAAAAGTCAACAAAAGTCAAAGACGGTTCCAAAGTCAAGAAAAGTTCAAAGACGACTTAAAACTTAAGAAAAGTCAAAGACGACTTAAAATTCAAGAAAGTAAAACTCGCCTTAAGACGGGATTTCATTGAAATCTCACAGAAATTCCAAATACGGAACTCGGAAGGGAAATTTCTAAATTCGACTCGGAACATAAAATTATAAATTAAAAACTTAAACTTGCTTGAAAAGATTTCGTAAAATATTTCTACTAGAAAAATAGGGTACATTTCCGGCGGTGTTACATCCAACTCCCACTTTACTCACTAACAACCTTTCATTTTACCACAAATCAACTTAAGATCAAATAAATCGTTCTTCATCGTTCTTGAACGTTCTTCGTCGTTCTTCATCAGTTCTTCGTCGTTCTTGAGCAAAATCCTCATAAAACCTTCATTTCTTAATTAAATCCGTCCTAACTTATATTTCTAGAATCTCCTCTTCGCTCTCCATCTTCAAGTACGTTTTATTTCCAATTCCGTCAAAATCGTTTTCAACACTTTAATTTTGGAAAATCTATTTTTACTTCTAATAATGTTTTTCTTGTCATTTCTTATAGGGGAAGATTTTGAAGACGAGTTTGAAGACGAGTTTGGAGACTCTATATATTAAGGGGAGATTGAAGACGGGTTTCTTAGTTTATACTTCTTATTTTGGGGCTAATTGATTTTTCTAGCTAAGGTAACGATTCCGAGTTACTCGACGATTTAATGTTACATAGTTTTGTTTCTTTGGTTTTTGTTTAGTGTTCTTGACATATGTGATGATTGTTCATAATCATGATTTTTGTATGCATGATGGATGAATTGGATGTTTAAAATGGATGTTGTTAATTAAAATCATGTTGGAAATAATTTGGTGTTTGTTGTTGGGGAAAACCGTGTAGGGTGGCTGTTTTGGGGCTGGAAACCGGTCCAAACCAGCTGGTCCAGGCCGGTCCAGACCGGTCTGGGTTGGCCATGGTGGGTCCGGGTTTTGGTCTTTGGGTTGTGTCGATGTTTGATTATTATGTTGTTGTTTTGACGGGTTTTAATTATGTTAAAGCATGCGGGAAATATTAGGAAACGGTTTTTAGTAAAGTTGATAAAAAGCCAAAACAGCCCAAAACAGGCCGTGGGGCCCAGTCCAGGCCCGTGTCAAGTTGGCCCAAAATCAGCCCGTGGGTCCCACCTTGGGACTTGTGACGGTTTTTGAGTTATCGTTATTTTTATCGCGTTTTGTAATAATTAGCAAGTGAGAAATATTAATAAGTAAAATATTTAATTAAAAAGGTTTTTCATAAAATTTCTATTTCTCACATGTTAGAAATTATAATACGAGATGGTAGTTTAAATTGATATCCGTTAAGTTAAACGGGTTTTCGTATGATTTTAATAATTCACATGTTAGAAATAGAATGAAATAACATGAAATGAATGTGATATTCTTATGTTCAAGCCTCGAGGGCTAAGACTCTGTTTCTAGCCGGTTTGACCAAACGGGTTTGGTCAAACTAAGATCTAGTCAGCCCCGGTTGACTGATGACCCGTCGCGGGACTCGGGTCGGGGATTTGTCTTCAGGTAAGGTTTTATTTTAATGAATGAATGAATGAGCCTTAGTAGATATGAGGCGATATGATATTTGAATATGATTTATATGCAATTAGTCACATGATAGGATGTTTTTCCCGTGACTGTTTAATTATATGGTTGGTGTCGTGTTGACTAAGTACCCATAGAGAATTATGAGTATATGGCGTCTTGACCATTCTAATTCTAAATGAGTATCTTGGACCATGACATTGATAGGCCCGTACTATCTTTAACGAGCATATGGAGTTTGCGGCTTGATAGCTTCTGTGTCCCGGCTTGGTGGGTTTATATCCAAGTCGGGGTATGGCTGCCATTGTTTCCACTTTGGGAAATGGAGCCAGTTTAAGTACTAGCCAACCCCTTTGATGGATCTTCTTAGGGTGTACTCATGTGATTGTATCATGGGTCTTGGATGCGATGGATCTTCGCATTTCTCTGGGTCTGCGCAGTCTAGGTTTAGGGTTGAGTCGTATCTTGGACATGTTTCTGAGAGGAACCTCTGAGCTAAGATATGTGCTTTGGATCTGGGCCATGTTATTAGTGTAACCGCTGAGCCTAGATGTGTGCTTGGTATTTGGGCCATGTTACCGGAGTGACCGCTGAGCCTAAATATTTAAGTATATCCTACCTCGTGGTATAGACTCGAGTTACAGAAGTCTTCTATTGACTGTCTAAGAACTTATGCCTGTTTGTAGAAGTATTGGTCTTTCATGTTTGATGATTCTATGAATTTTAGAAGGTGAGATGCAAGCCGGCTAAGATTGATAGAGTTTGGATTACCGATTGTTAACTGATTCACATGATTACGTGTTGATTAGGGTTTGAGTGTATCACGGCCATGTTTCTGAGAGGAACCTCTGAGCTAGCATACCAGCTTCCCTACCTCGAGTTATAGTTTATTATCGGTTTCACATGATAGCTTTCACATGCTAGGTTATTTGTTAGTTATCTGTTTCATAACATGAAAAGCATATCATATATGTTAAAGTTTTGTATTGTTCCATATACATTGCTTTTATGTTATTCATGTTTTATTAAACTTGACATTTCGTGGCTGGGAGAACTCGGAGTTACTCCCCACTGACTGTGGCTTCCGTGTTTATATTTAATGCGGTCGAACAGGTGGTGATGCATACTTTGGGTACATTGACGAGCTAGCGAGCGAAGTATTTACCTTGGACCTATATTCGGTTCTTAGATTGTATATTATTATACACTCTTTTATTTCCGTATTTATACGGGAGATATGTCTCCCGTCTTGTATAATTCTTATGTATAATATTAATTTTCTTTTGTAATGAACCTTTGTATTTATGACACCCTTCGTTATGTATTTAAATTATTTTTTTTCTTTCCGCAAATTTGAGGGTGTCACAAAAAGAGTCTGTATCTTTTTGTGATGTGAATTAATGATGATTAAAAATTAGAGAGTTAGAATGAGTAAAACTCCTCCCATATACTCCCTATCACACGGCACAAAAATAGGAGAAAAATAAGGGATGTTTTTCTCTTATTTTGTTACCATTTTGACCGAAATTCCTCAGAGTAATCTGGACTCTTTTTCGGTTATATTCGCTTTCATTTAATATAATGTTATACATATTATATTTGTCTAATATGTTGTCAAATATTAATAAGGTCCATTACAACATTTTGCAGTGGATATATTAACATAACAATTATTATGACAATCGTATAATATATACTTCAATTATAAATATCGGTATATTTATAATTCTGCTAATTAAATATAACGGTTTATGTTTAACTACGAATTAACATTTTAATTCGTTTAAGCTCACATTATATACTACAACTAAATATAACATTTTATAATTAATTACGAATTACAGTTAATTCGTCTTAGCTAACATTATTTAATCGTTATTAAATAATTATATCATCATCACATTGACTAACCTTTTAGTCAAAAACACCGACTAACCTTTTAGTCATTTAATAAGGCATAAATATGATTATTTTCTCAAATAATCACATCTCTCAATCACATCCTTTAGGTGTGACTTTTAGGGACCAGTTGATCACCGCCATCTATATGACAATAACGTCAAACTTATCTAGCAAGCCAACCGTTATCGATAAACGTTAATCAACTGATTACAATACAAAGTATACCCTGTGAACCTATAGAGATTTATTTATGTTTTTGCACTAACTGTGGAGGACACTGGCTCCAACAAATCGTTAAAACGTTTGTTCAAGATAAATTTCTCCTCATTATGTTGATTTTTGGCTTGGGATAATTCAGCCTTTATATCTTTCAATTGCTAAGAAAGAAAAGAGTTTCTTTCTTGTGATCAATGATAGCAACTTCCTTTGCCTTAGCTTCAGATTGTAAAAGCTCATTGACTTTCTTCAATTCTAAAGTTATAGCTTCATTAGCTATAACTTTGGCTTGAAGATGCTTAATGTTGAGCTTTAACTCTGAGATTATAGCTTCATTAGCAATAACTTTAGACTCAAGAGCTTCTTTCTCAACATTTGTCATGTCTGGAGTTGTAGCTGAAGTTGCCATAACTTTAGACTTGAGCTTTTTAGCTTTGGCCTTTAGAAGTTGGTTTTCCTCAGCAAAGTCAAGAATTTGTTCCTTAAGATCTTTTAATTCAAGACTCTGTTCATGACAATGATCTAAGGCTTCTTCAAAATACTAAGTTAAAGACTTCTTAGACAATTTCTTAACTTGATTTTTAAGTTCAAGATGACTAACCTCTTCATCATCTTCTGAATCTGGTTGTGAATCTGAGTTGCCGACAAGGCACATCTCGGATTTACTTTCATCGTCACTATCAGAAAATAGGTCAAGACTGACGTTGCTCAGACACAGGTTGGCGACTTCTTCTTCCTCTGACTCGTCGTCTTCTGTGTCGAGATCTCCCCAGCAATAAGCCATCATGGCTTGCTTGAATTCCTTCTTGGTTTTGTCTCGTTGATTTTTGTCTTTGATTTTCTTCCATGTAGGGGAATCCTTAATCATATGATCATTTTCCCCACACTTGAAGCAACCACGAGTTGAGCGAGACCCTTTTGACTCGATTGGCTTCTTATAAGATTTGTTAATCTTTAAGGTCCAAAACTTGTTTTTCACTAGACTCGGCTTGTAAAGCTACTTTTTTACTATTACTATCATTTGCCTCATCCTCATCAAGAGTAATCTCGTGAGCCATTAGGGTTCCGAGTAGCTCTTGATAAGATAGGTTCGATAGATCTTTACATTCCTCAATTACCGTCACCTTAGGTCTCCTCGGAGTCAAAAGGTTTTCCAAGATTTTTCAATTCATTAATGATACAAGAGAAGCGAGTGGACATGCTGTCAAGCGATTCATTTTGCTCCATAGAGAACAATTCGTATTTTCGCATCAATAATGCAATATGTTGCTTTTTGACAACAGTTGTCCCCTCATAGGCTAAATCAAGACCATCCCATATTTCCTTGGCAGTACAGCTAGATGAAAAACGATCAAACTCAGTATAAATCATGCCGTTTTGCAACAGGCTGATAGCTTTTGAATTTTTCTCAGCTTTCTTATAATCTGCCTCAACATAGTCGTCTTCTTTTTTTTCGGTGGAAGTGCCAGTAACAGATCCAAGCATGATCTTATTAGGGCCATTCTTAATGATTAGCCAACACTCCTACTCGTTACCCTTTATGTAATGGGTCATCATATTTTTTCATAAACTGTAGTTCTTCCCATTGAATACGGGACACTTCAGATGTTTGGAATCCATTAAAATAAAATTAAATGCAGCGGAAAATAAATAAAAATAAAAGGATAGAACGGATCAGACTCCTTGCTGTAAGGCAATCAAGAGCACAAGGCTCTGATACCAATAGTATAGTCTATTGATCGAATACGAAAGAGGGGGGTGGGGGTTAATTGAGTATTAAAAACTAGCCCCACTTTTTCGATTTATATGATATGTAATTAATTATTTAATCTTATAGATTAAAATCAACTAATTAATTAATCAAAGTAAGCGCAAGTAACGAAATAACGAAAAGTAAAGAGAGTAGAGAGAGGTACACGAATTTTTGAAGTGGATCAGTTTCACACGTTGAAACCTACGTCCACTATTCTCGATTAATAATTCTTAGTACCTTTCTACGGATTACAAAAATTATCAACCCACTCGTATAATCAACTATGATTATAACTCAAGGTGAGTATCGCTAAATACTTTATGCTATCTTACGTTAATAAGAAAGTAAAATATAACTCACACAGATTCTCGTTAAAGAATTGTAAAATTATGTGATGTACTATTATCCAATAACGTATTTCACGCGAGCGATTGACAAAGATTGATGCACGACTTTTTGAAAAAACAAACACTAAAAATAACAAATATTTTGCTCAAGGTTTGCTTTAAAACGATTTTGGAAAATTCTCTCAATGTATGTATGTGTGTCGTGTATTTCGTGTCTCTCATGATTGAGATGGGAAGTAGTACTTATAGTAGAAGCATAGGAGATCAAAAACCCTAGCTTAATATTTAAGAAAGATATTTATCTTCAATATCTCAAAACATTATTGCTTTATCTTTTAAAAATATTTTTATCTCAAAATATTATTTGTTTTATCATTTAAAAATATATTTATCTTTAATATATCAAAATATTGTTGTAAAGATATAGTAGAATCCTAGATTAAGGTAAACAAGGAAAACAATCTATGGAGGCCGAAATTCCTATTGTCACGAAACCCTAGAAGCACGCAACCCTAGGAGGCACAAACCTAGGTTTCAACGAAACCCTAGGTGGCTCAAACCCTAGGTGGGCTAATTAGGTTAACAACAAATTGAGATAGAATATATTAGAAACCCTAGGTAGCATGACAACCCATAAGTTGTATTACTAACCAATAGAATCTCATAAATATATTCACTATTAAAACTTTTGATAAATATAAAAATACTCTTTCACTTTTGAAAACATTTAAAATATTTATTTCTAAAATCATGCATCAACATTTATCATCCAAAGTTATAGGCTAAAGTTATAACTTTGAACTTAAAATCACTCTAATGGAGTAGTTACCGAATGACGACCTATATTATCTAATCTTCACAAAGATCTTCAGTATACGGATCATCTCTTCATCATTATCACAAAGTCCCTCCATTTTGAGTCTTGTGTTATTTGAGGTAGATCTTGCTTGAAACGTTTTTCTTTAAAGTTATAACCAGGAAGTTATAATTTCCATGTAAACTTCCAAAGTTATTCCTGAAGTTGTCATAACTTTGTCTCACAGAACTTGTCAAAGTTATTCCTGAAGTTCTTATAACTTTGATCTTCTTTCTTGTAATTGTTGTTAGCTATAATAAGACTAAAACACACAATTACATGCATATGATATATCAAGTAAAGCACATTATCAATTAAACACATGTCATTATCAAAACTTAAAAATAGGTCCAACTGTGGTACTCGGTCAAGTGTCAAAATCTGGCAACGGAAAAGTCAACCATGAATTTACCAAATAAGAACAACAATACCGTTCAGAGTCCAGAATGAATTTAGGGCTTGTCACGAGTAAGATCCTATGCCATCTATTCACATCACCTTAATCTTTCGCACATATATAACGAGCATTAAAAATTGCACGATATACTAATCGGTCAATATTCCTTAATAAAATTACCGTTCCCATACAACTAACTCACACATTTTCTCACCCCGCAGTAATTTATTAATAATCTAGTTCATAAGAAATGTTTCACATTCATGCATCAATGATAGGTATGGATCACACTTTCTTCATAACAAATAGATCACCTATTCACTTCACTTTTTATCAAGTAACACTTTGTTCTCATAATCAATATTTATCTAAACCAAGTTAGACCAGGTAATAATACGGTCAAATAGATACTTGTAAATCCTAAACCAACACCAAACTAGCTATCCTAATAAAGGGTAGTAAAGGGTAGGTCAAGGGTCGACCCAAGAGAAAGCTAAATGAAGACATGCTAACTAATTAAACTCTTGATAAAAACAAACTCATTATGATTAACTACTAATTAAAACTCTAATTAGTAGCTAACTCACTAATTACTACTAAACACAAACTATGGAGAATTACAATGGTAAAACAAGTAGTAGACATAAATGGAAAAAGTGATTGAATTTGTGACTTGAGAGAACTAAAGACTTGAATTTTCTAGTCTAGGACAAACAACAAACACTTAGTATGAAAGATATCAAATAGGAGACAAGTACTTAGACAATTATCCCAAGACACACAAAAATTAGCAAATATTACTCTATTACACCTCTCTTCTCATTTATCTAATACTACCTCCAAAGAAATAGTCAACAAGAATTAAAACATTCAAGATTGACTCTTTACAACTTTACCAACACTTATTAAAAGATAAGCACTACCCAAGAAGTAAGCTTTAAGCATTAAATCAAATGATTGAGCTAGAATCATACAACATAACATTAAACCATGCTATAGTTATGTGAGAAATATCGGTATATTTCGTCATTAATGTTACGGATTATAACGAAACTATAGTATATGAATTACGAGTCATAAATGACTTGCATAATATAAAATTATAGGAATTTAGAATTAACCTTTGGTCCTAGCAAATTTGGCCTATGAACAATATCTAAATCGATATTCTCCTAATTGTTGCACCCAAGATGCTCCGAGATATGCCTTGCTTGTGCTAGAATTTTAAAGAAAAGTTACTGCTAATTTTTCTTTTGTGTGATGATGAATGATCGAGAGAATTAGAGAGAAAAATCTGAATTTTTCTTTTGTTCTTCTTGCTCTATACGGCCGAATGGTAGGAGTAGTAGAAGGAGAAGTCTCTCCTCTTTTTACTCCTCTTGATACTAGGGTTTTGACCTAGTTAGCATAAGAGAATAATAGGATATCTTTTTCCCTTATTTTTATCTCCTATTAATCGAAAAAATAAGAGAAGAAAAGACTATTTTTTTTTCTTTCCTTTTTCGGTTATATTAGCATGTAATATAATATATACGACAACTATAAATATCCGTATATTTATAATTTGCTAATTAAATATAACATATTATGTTTAATTACGAATTAACATTTTAATTCGTTTAAGCTTATATTATATACATTGATTAAATACAACGGTTTATATTTAATTACGAATTACATTTAATTCGTCTCAGCTAATATTATTTAATCGTTATTAAATAATCGTATCATCATTACATTGACTAACCTTTTAGTCATATACATCGACTAACCTTTTAGTCATGTAATAAGGCATCAATATGATTATAATATTCATATAATCACATCTCTCGGACACATCCTTTAGGTGTGACTTTTAGGGACCAGTTGATCACCGCCATTAAAATGACAATAACGTCAAACTCCTAGCAAGCCAACCGTTATCGATAAACGTTAATCAACGTACTGATAAGAATACTAAGTATACCCTGTGAACCTGTAAGAGATTTATTCATGTTATCACACTAACTGTGGAGGACACTAGCTCCAACTATCTCCCACTTGTCCTTACAAGTGTATGTGCGATAACCCGATTCCCATATCCATAAAAATCTCCCACCCAATGTAAAACAATTTTCAAAGTTCGTATTTACAAAGGTCCAATTTTACAAGCGATCAGTATCAAGAGTGGTTTTCCCAACTAGAGAGTAACTTAACTGATAAACGAATCATTATTCGAGCATGGCCATGCATTTCAGTTACAACTCCTCGAGTGGCCCTGAGAAATAACAAAACCTGATAAAGGTTGGATATTTTCCTCAACTCGAATCCTGCAGATACAAGCACAGTATAAAATGACCCAGTAAAAATCTACTTAACCTCCTGTTACGGTCGACCATGAGAAAGAAACAAAGTCACCCAAAAACTGCCTTAATCTCAAGAGACAGTCGATAGTCAAAAGAATCGACTATTAGGAACACTATAGACGTGCTATCCACGACCTGGCACCGAATGTTCTGAAACATTTAGGACTCCATAACGTTGTCACGATGTCCTACGAGGTATCGTTATAACTCGTATCTGTGATCGATCAGTCAACCATTTGACTTATGGCTCCTTGAACCCACCATCAATCAACTTCACAGTATAATTGTCAGAGTTATCAGCTCATGTAGGCGATTACAGACCAAAACAATTATAATGTAATTCAGTTCACTTTGTGGCGTTCAATGTTGTCGTACAATCCACATGAAAAGCAAAATATGAAACAATACGATGATGTTATAAATAGTGCATGAAAAAGATACATTTATCTAATCCACATAAAATAGCTACTACAACTGAGGAACACGTTTAATGCCCATGGAAATAACGTGCCCTTCATGCTTATCATATTTTAACGGTTTAGTGAGAGGGTCCGCGATGTTGTCATCCGAAGCAATCTTGTCAATCACTATCTCCTTTTGCTCCACGTAATCTCGGATCATGTGAGCCTTCCGAAGTACATGTCTAGACTTGTTGCTGGACTTAGGCTCCTTAGCCTGGAAGATAGCACCTCTATTATCACAATAGATAGTGATAGGGTCATTCGAACTAGGAACTACGGTTAGTCCTTGTAAGAACTAACGCATCCATATAGCTTCCTTTGCAACTTCTGAAGCGGCATAGTACTCGGACTTAGTTGTAGAATCTGCTATAACACTCTGTTTGGAGCTTTTCCAACTGACCGCAACGCCATTAAGAGTAAAGACGAATCCAGACTGAGATTTCGAGTCATCTCGATCTGTTTGGAAGCTAGCATCTGCGTAACCGATTGCGCATAGCTCAGTGTCTCCTCCATAAGTCAATACCCAATTCTTAGTCCTTCGTAAGTACTTAAGGATGTTTTTGACAGCCATCCAGTGTGTTTCACCTGGATTGCCTTGGTACCGAGTCGTCATACTCAATGCATATGCCACGTCCGGACGTGTGCATATCATGGCATACATGATCGATCCTATAGCTGATACATAAGGAACACGAGTCATGCACTCGACCTCTTCCGATGTCTTGGGTGCGTGAGCTTTACTCAAATGCATCCCAGAAATCATTGAAAGGTTCCTCTTCTTGGAGTTGGTCATGCTGAACCTCTCAAGAATCTTATTTATATAAGACTCCTGACTGAGTGGTAACATCCGTCGTGATCTATCTCTATAGATACGGATCCCCAATATGCGTTGTGTCTCACCCAGATCTTTATTCTGGAAATGGTTCTTTAACCATACTTTTACCGAAGATAAGAGAGGGATCATATTCCCAATCAAGAGTATGTCATCAACATACAATATTAAGAAGACAATCTTACTCCCACTCGACTTGACATACAAGCATGGTTCCTCGACCGATCGAGTGAAACCATTCTCTTTTATCACCTGGTCGAAACGATGATTCCAACTCCGAGAAGCTTGCTTAAGTCCATAAATGGAACGCTTAAGCTTGCAAACTTTCTTAGGATTTTTAGGATCTATGAAACCTTCGCGTTGTACCATGTACAATTCCTCCTCCAAATAACTGTTTAAGAAGGCGGTTTTCACATCCATCTGCCAAATTTCATAGTCATGAAAAGCGGCAATCGCTAAGATTATCCGAATGAAACGCAGCATAACTACGGGTGAAAAACTTTCATCATAATGCAATCTTTACACTTGAGTGAAACCTTTTGCCACTAGTCGTGCCTTATAGGTGTCTGGTTGTTCTTCTACGGAATGCTTTATCTTATAAAGCCATTTGCACTGAAGAGGCCGTACCTTATCAGGCAAATCAACAAGATCCCATACGTCATTCTCATACATGGAGTCCATCTCGGATTGTATGGCTTCAAGCCATAGCTTAGAGTCGGAACAGGTCATGGCACCTTTATAGGTAGCGGGTTCGTTACTCTCTAGGAGTAAAACATTATCTCTCTCATTCTCCTCGACCATACCAATGCATCTTTCTGGAGGAATGGAGACTCTACCCGACCTCCTAGGTTCCATAGGGATGTTAACCGTAGCAGAAGTTGAAGGAACCTCTTCCTCCATTGGTTGCTCGGTTGTTGGGGCTTGAATCTCCGACATATCGAAGGTTCTATTACTTGACTTATTCTCGAGAAATTCTTTCTCTAAGAATTTTGCACTAGCCGCAACAAAAACTCGTTGTTCGGTAGGCGAATAGAAGTAATGACCAAACATTCCTTTTGGGTAACCAATAAAGTATGTCTTGACCGATCGCGGGCCGAGCTTATTCTCGTGTCTCCACTTGACATAAGCCTCGCAGCCCCAAACCCGAATAAAGGACAAGTTAGGGACCGTTCCCTTCCATAACTCATATGGAGTCTTGTCTACAAGTTTAGACGGACTTCGGTTAAGTATAAGAGCAGCTGACAAAAGAGCATAACCCCATAATGAATCAGGTACTACTGTGCGACTCATCATGGATCGAACCATATCAAGTAATGTTCGATTTCTCCGTTCGGACACACCATTTAATTGAGGTGTTCCAGGTGGAGTTAACTGTAATACTACACCACAGTCTTTAAGGTGTTGATCAAACTCATTTGAAAGATATTCGCCACCACGATCTGAACGAAATGCTTTAATCTTTCTTCCCAGTTGGTTTTCAACCTTATTCTGGTATTCCTTGAACTTTTCAAAGGACTCACTTTTATGCTTCATTAAGTAGACATATCCGTATCTACTCAAATCATCCGTGAAAGTGATAAAATATCTATAGCCGTCTCTTGCGTTTATTGACATAGGTCCACATACATCAGTATTTATGAGTCCTAATAGGTCACTAGCGCGCATTTCAACCCCTTTGAAGGAAATTCGAGTCATTTTACCGACAAGACATGATTCACACGGTCCAAATGATTCGTAATCAAATGGGGAGATAGTCCCATTGTCAATGAGCTTCTTTACACGTTTCTGATTTATGTGTCCCATACGGCAGTGCCATAGATAAGTTTGATCTTTGTCACCAACCTTTAATTTCTTATTATTCACATGCAATATGTCTGTGGTTTGATCTAAGATATAAATTCCATTCATGGAAACTGCTTTGCCATAAATGTAACAACCCGAAAAGTACCCAATTTTTCTAGTAAAAATATTTACTAACACTTTTCAGCAGACTTAAGTTTTTAAAATAGAAATTTTTGTTTCGAGTCGTATTTTGAAATTCTGAGTTCGTATTTGGAATTTCTGAGAGATTTCATGAAAATCCCGTTTTTAGTCATCTTTGACTTTTCTTGACTTTTAAGTCGTCTTTGACTTTTCTTGACTTTTTAAAGTCGTCATTGACTTTTCTTGACTTTTAAGTCGTCATAAACTTTTCTTGACTTTTAAGTATCTTTGATTTTTCTCGAAATTTAAGTCGACTTTG
>JAIUZE010048729.1:14146-44212 GCA_022085475.1 Heliosperma pusillum
TTTTCATTTCTTTTGATTATAATAACATAATATCTTGATATTTAATTTAATTAACTTAATATATATTTATATCTAATCAATTACCGTAATATAATTATTAAACCCGAGTCAATTCCGTAACAACAATTTCAAAACCCGACGCCATACTCCCTCTATATTTACACGGCTCCCTCATCACCCATTACTCACTAAAAACTTTTCATTTTACAACAAATCAACTTAAGATCAAATTAATCGTTCTTCATTCGTTCTTCATTCGTTCTTCATTTGTTCTTCGTCGTTCTTGAGCAAAATCATCATAAAACCTTCATTTCTTAATTAAATCCGTCCTAACTTATATTTCTAGAATCTCCTCTTCGCTCTCCATCTTCAAGTACGGTTTAATTTCAAATCCGACAAAATCGTTTTCAACACTTAATTATGGAAAATCAAGTTTAAATTCTTGTTTGTTTTTTTTGGGTTTTCATCTTTGTTTTAGTTCATATTATTGTTACTTATGATTTTAGTAGTAACATGATAAGTAGTATGATTTTTATGTTGTATGGAATTTTTAATATGTTTAGTGTTCTTGATGAATTTGGATGATTGTTCATAATAATGATTTTTGTATGATGATGGTTGAATTGGATGTTTAAAAATGGATGTTGTTAATTAAAAACATGTTAGAATTTATTTGGAAATGGGTGTTGTTTGAACCGTGAGGAGCGGCTGGAAAACCGGACCCAAACCAGTCGGTTCAGGCCGGGTCAGGCCCGGTCCAGACCGCGGTCTGGGTTGGTCCATAGTGGGTCCGGGTTTTGGTCTTTGAGTTGTGTCGATGTTTGATTGTTTTGTTGTTGTTTCGACGGGTTTTAAATATGTTAAGCATGCGGGAAAATATTAAGAAACGGTTTTAGAATTTTTAATCAAAACAGCTCAAACCAGGCCGTGGGCCCAGTTCAGGCCCATGTAATGTCACGGCCCAAATCAGCCCGTGGGTCCCCTCTTTGGTATTGTGACGGTTTTTGAGTTATTGCTATTTTATCGTGTTTTGTAATATTTAGCAAGTGGGAAATGTTAATAAGTAAAATGTTTAATTAAAAAGGTTTTTCATAAAATTATTATTTCTCACATGTTAGAAATTATAATACAAGATTTTAGTTTAATTTAATATCCTTTAAGTCAAGCGAGTTTTGGTATGATATAATAATTCACATGTTAGAAGTTTTAATAAAATAACATGTAACGAATATGTTGATTTTTTATGATCAAGTCTATGTGGTAAAGACTCTGTTTCTAGCCGGTTTGACCAAACGGGTTTGGTCAAACTAAGATCTAGTCAGCCCCGTTTTGACTGATGACCCGTCGCGGGACTCGGGTCGGGGATTTGTCTTCAAGTAAGGTTTTAGTTAATTATTGAATTAGCCGTAGTAGATATGAGGCGATATGATATTTGATTATGATTTATATGCAATTAGTCACATGATAGGATGTTTTCCGTGACTGTTTAATTATATGGTTGGTGTCGTGTTGACTAAGTGCCCATAGAGAATTATGAGAATATGGCGTCTTGACCATTCTAATTCTAAATGAGTAGCTTGGACCAGGACATTGATAGGCCCGTACTATCTTTAACGAGTATATAGTTCACAGCGTGATAGCTTTTGTGTCTCGGCTTGGTGGGTTTATATCCAAGTCGGGGCATGGCTGCCTGATCCGTTTTGGGACTGGAGACAGCTTAAGTACTAGCCATCTCTGCTTAGGGGGTCGCCTAGTAGAGTTTCTCATAGACGGTTATGTCATGGGACGGGGAATGGAATAGCTGTTGTCGCTAGGTCTGATCAGTCTAGGACTAGGATGTTTTCCTACCTTGTGTATAGCCTCGAGTTACAGATGACTATTGACGGTTCTAAGAACTTATGCCTGTTTGTAGAAGTATTGGTCTTTCATGTTTGTATGATTCTCTGAGTTTTAGAAGGTGAGATGCAAGCCGGCTAAGATTGATAGAGTTTGGATTACCGATTGTTAACTGATTCACATGATTACGTGTTGATTAGGGTTTGAGTGTATCATGGCCATGTTACATGGTAACCTCTGAGCTAGCATACCAGCTTCCCTACCTAGTGTTATATTTTATTATCGGATTCACATGATAGCTGTCATATGATAGGTTATATGTTAGTTAATTGTTTCATAACATGAAAAGCATATCATATATGTTAAGGTTTTGTATTTTCCATATACATTGCTTTTATGTTATTCATGTTTAATTAAACTCGACATTTCGTGGCTGGGAGAACTCGGAGTTACTCCCCACTGACTGTGGCTTCCGTGTTATATTTAATGCGGTCGAACAGGTGGGGATGCATATTTGGGGTACATTGACGAGCTAGCGAGCGAAGTATTACCTTGGACCTATATTCGGTTCTTAGATTGTATATCATTATACACTCTTTCATTTCCGTAGTTATACGGGAGATATGTCTCCCGTCTTGTATAATTTTTATGTATAATATTATTTCCGTTTTGTAATGACCCTTTTTATTTATGACACCTTCGTTATGTATTATTATCTTTTATGTATTTAAATAATTTTTTTTCTTTCCGCAAATTTGAGGGTGTCACAATAAATCATTTCATTAAAAGAGAAAATACAGCTATTGTCTTTTATTAAAAATGAAAAACCGTCTTTATCTAGTACAGAAACAGAAATAATGTTCTTAGATAAACTGGGTACATAGCAACAGTTATATAAATATAACTCAAAACCACTCGGGAAATGGATTACATATGTTCTCACTGAAACTGCAGCAACTCTTGCTCCATTTCCCACTCGCAGGTCCACATCACCCTTTGCGAGAGGTGTGATGTTTCTTAGGTCCTGCAAATGATTACACAGATGAGAACCACAACCTGTATCAAGTACCCAAGTTCCGAAACTTGCATGGTTAATCTCAATCATATGAATAAAAGATGACATACCAACAGGAGTGACGCGGCCTGCTTTTATGTCCTCACGGTACACGGGACAGTTCCTCCTCCAATGCCAAGTCTTGTGGCAATGGTGGCACTCCATGTTACTGTCCTTGCTCTTTGCCTTGCCTTGTGAGCCACTGGTCTCACCAGGCCCACTCTTGCCATTTCCTGACTTTTTAAAACTTTGGCTTTCCTACAGCTAGGTCGCCATGATCCTTGCCCTTACCTTTGCCCTTGTTTGAAAACATGAGAACATCTTGCTTCATTCTCCCACTCAATTTCATATAATTCTCGGTCTGTACGAGAAGTGAGTGTAGCTGATGAAGACTTTTCTTCATATCATTCATATAATAATTTGCCCTGAAAAGGGCAAAACCATCATGGAGTGTATGAAGCACACGGTCAATGACTATGCTCTCACAGATTTTGCAATCAAGTGCCTCCAGTTTCTCGACATTCTCAATCATATCAAGAATGTGTGGGCTAACCGGTTAGCCCTTCTGGAGTTTCGCCTCAAAGAAGCGACAGGCATGCTCATAAGTAACGATCCTCGGTGCTTTTGAGAATTCGTTAGTGAGCTTGGTGAAAATCTTGTTTGCACCTTGGGCAATGAAGCGTCTTTGCAAATTGCTTTACATTGCAAAGATGAGTACGTTCTTTATCGCACCAGCTTCCATAACGAAGTCACTATATTCAAGTGTCTCGTTAGCTCTCGCATTGGGGCCGGGGTTTAGCGGTATTGGCTCAGTCAAGTACTTGAGCTTACCGTCAGCAATGGCAGCATTCTGTAATGCCGCCTCCCAGTCCGCAAAGTTGGACCCGTCATTCTTCAGTCGCGTGGACTGATTCATGTGGTCCATAAAAGCTTTAAGCCAGGATTCGCGCGCGAGCGTGGCACTTGGGATAGGGATATTAGTATTTCCAGCCATTTGTTATATGCAGTATTATCAATATAAACGAGTTCTACAGTGAAAAAGAAGAAAAAACATAATAAGCATACTCATCGATTTGAATTTAAGTCTAGTGAAAAATATGATTTAATGCAAAGACTCGAGCATTTATACAATTGTCCTCCCTCAAGAATTATATAAATTATCCCAAGACTCAATTATCTGTAAATTGATAAGCCAACCTCTTGGCTAATTCTACCTTTAGAATTCTTGGTCGATAAATTTCTGTAAATTCTATCTTTAGTCCATCATAATCACGAGAAATTTTTCGGACTATAATGTTGAGATAAAATAGGTCTACACACACTACTTACCCAACGTAGAAGGGGTCATATGGAGAGTAAGGTCCTATATGCCTATCGACGAAGAAGGGATTCATAGTAGTTTGGCCTATAAAGAATTGTCTCAATTTTAGGTTTAGAGGAAGATCCCATCAATTTTATTTTAATTCAATTTTAAGTGAACTAATATCTAGCATGCGAGAATGAATAAACTAAAATGATGGCTTAAATTCGAGTGACATCTTTATGTCCATGATAACTAACATTCAAACTATATGAGTCAATTTTCATGCATTTTAGTAGTAGGTGGTTTGGTTTAGGCGGAATATGATGCACTAACTATCATGTGATGAAAAAGCAACAAGAACGGAAAAATACATAAAAATATTACAAAGTCCTAGTGTGGCCTATCTACCAAAATGAACAAAAATACAACTTTGGAATCCAACCCATTTGGACCCGAGAAGCTTGTCTTGATGTTCCATCTTGGTCCATGTAGCGGGAGTGAGCAATCCGATCTCCATCTTTAGTCTTCTCAAAATACATTTAATAAATTACAAAATATAAACCTATTTACATTCTAATTTAAAAACGTAATTTAATGAAAAATAAAATGGAGATTCGAGATCTCAAAATTACATCAAAGATCATGTTTCCATCATTACGAAAACATGATCAACTAAGGCCACACTAGGTAATACAAATTAAAACCGATTGCAAAAATACGTAAATTAAACCATTAAACCATTCATTCAACAAGACAAAATGCATCAAATATAAATTAAGCATTCAAGACATAATTCTTTAACTATGAAGAGTAATTTATCCAAACCACCTTTTAAAATGATCAAAATTATGTGACAATTCCTTAATTAATCACAATAACCCCAACCAAACATAATCCAATTTTAATTCATATTCTTTAACATGAATTAATACAACATTATTTTAAACCTCTTTAAAATAGTTGGGCATCCAATTATTGTGAACTTCTTCACAACAATAAACGAAACATTATCATTATAATGAATAATAACAAAAACTTTCAACCAAAAATAAAAAAATACCGAAACAGTTTTTTTTTTCTTTTTGGCAGCCACGGTTATTTAAAAAAATACAATTTAATTTGATGTTATTAATATTTTCAAGATCGGTACAAATTATCAACATCTAATCATTATTAAACATCAATAAAAACTAGATGATTTAATTTAACAATTTAAAATGAATATCTAAATCAATGAAAACCGAAAAATATATAGCGATGAACATTCAAATCGATTTCCATTTACATTTTAATTTAATCCTTATTAAATCAAAAGAACTACAAATTCATCATGTTATCGTCTTAACTATTTAAAACAACAATTATAATGAATCAAAATGGAAAAAAAACAAGGCAAAATTTTTTTTTTTTTTTTATACGGATGAACAGTACAAATCGTCTTAGCTTTTTTTTTTCTTTTCTCTATACACGGCCGAAAACAAAAACAAAAAAAATCTAATCTTATATTTCATCAATTATGAAAAACATATAAAATAATTTCGTAGCCCTTGGCTCTGATACCACTTGTGAGAAATATCGGTATATTTCATCATTAATTTTACGGATTATAACGAAACTATAGTATATGAATTACGAGTCATAAATGACTTGCATAATATAAAATTATAGGAATTTAGAATTAACCTTTTGTCCTAGCAAATTTGGCCTATGAAAAATATCGAAATCGATATTCTCCTAATTGTTGCACCCAAGATGCTGCGGGATATGCCTTGCTTGTGCTAGAATTTTAAAAGAAAAGTTACTGCTAATTTTTCTTTTGTGTGATGATGAATGATCGAGAGAATTAGAGAGAAAAATATGAATTTTTTCTTTTGTTCTTCTTGCTCTATACGGCCGAATGGTAGGAGTAGTAGAAAGAGAAGTCTCTCCTCTTTTTACTCCTCTTGATATTAGGGTTTTGACCTAGTTATCATAAGAGAATAATAGGAGATATTTTTCCTTTATTTTTATCTCCAATTAACCGAAAAAATAAGAGAAGAAAAGACTATTTTTTTTCTTTCTTTTTTCGGTTATATTAGCATGTAATATAATATATACGACAACTATAAATATCCGTATATTTATAATTTGCTAATTCAATATAACATATTATGTTTAATTACGAATTAACATTTTAATTCGTTTAAGCTTATAATATATACATTGATTAAATACAACGGTTTATATTTAATTACGAATTACATTTAATTCGTCTCAGCTAATATTATTTAATCGTTATTAAATAATCGTATCATCATTACATTGACTAACCTTTTAGTCATATAATAAGGCATCAATATGATTATATTATTCATATAATCAGATCTCTCAGACACATCCTTTAGGTGTGACTTTTAGGGACCAGTTGATCACCGCCATTAAAATGACAATAACGTCAAACTCCTAGCAACCCAACCGTTATCGATAAACGTTAATCAACTGATAAGAATACTAAATATACCCTGTGAACCTGTAAGAGATTTATTCATGTTATCACACTAACTATGGAGGACACTAGCTCCAACAAGTTACACAACATATATTTTTCTACTCAAAAGACTCCAACTTTAAGTCCAAGTTGCAATCTTTCAAGTTTGCTTCACACATTCATTTATATGGTGACAATTCCTACCAAGAACAAGCATATAATCAAACTAAACATTCATCTACTTAACATGAAATATTAACACAAGAAAAAGATATTAAATAAGAAAGAAGAGGATTAGAGAGTCATACAATGCTAAGGGTGTGAAGTTGTTCAAATTACACCAAGTATTTAAGGATTCGCCTTCCATAACCAAAAGATTACAAACCAAATATTCAAAGTTCTAATACTAGAGAAAATAGATGAACAACAAATATATGAGTATGATATGAGATGATGTGATAAATACCTCAATATCTCAAATTGTTGCTCTTATATACCCTTTGTTCCAGAACCTAGGGGCTTGAGAAATAGGCTTCATAGAACAAGAACGCGGAAAAGAGAGTCTCGTCCTAGCTACAGAAGATGCTAGCAGTGCTGAAAGACGCGGGCAGCGTTCTAAGACGCCAGTCGCGCTCTCAGAAGCCGGCAGCGTTTTATGCTGCCTGGTTTTCTTCCTTAAAATTTGCCCTTGTTGACTTTGGTTGACCGCCTTAGCTAGCTTGCTTCTCTTCAATCTTGATCCTTAGTCAAAATTATTGTCTCCTCCTGTTTGAATTTTGTTGACCCGACCTCGAATTTGACTTTAACTTTGGTTGAATTTTGTTGACCTTTAGGCTTGACCATTTGGTGGGCCCTTCTAGTCTTCCCTTGGTGGTACCAAAGGGAGTAGACCTTCAAGTCTTCACACAATTCGACTCCATATAGGTTGCTCTGTAACACCCGGAAATGTACCCTATTTTCTAGTAGAAATATTTTACGAAATCTTTTCAGCGAATTTAAGTTTTAAATTAGCTTTTTATGTTTCGAGTCGAATTTAGAATTTCCGAGTTCGTATTTGGAATTTCCGCAAGATTCCATGT
Organism: Heliosperma pusillum; assembly: GCA_022085475.1. NCBI lineage: Eukaryota > Viridiplantae > Streptophyta > Magnoliopsida > Caryophyllales > Caryophyllaceae > Heliosperma > Heliosperma pusillum. The sequence goes on from JAIUZE010048729.1 coordinate 21,886, forward strand.
GAAACCCGTTTTAAGGCGTCTTTGACTTTTCTTGACTTTTGAGTCGTCTTTGACTTTTCTTGACTTTTGAGTCGTCTTTGAATTTTCTTGACTTTTGAGTCGTCTTTGACCTTTCTTGACTTTTGAGTCGAGGTTTGAATTTCTTGAATTTAAGTCGTCTTTGAATGATTCTTGACTTTTAAGCCGTCTTTGACTTTGTTGACTTTTTCCTGTATAAAGCTCATACTACCACTTATATATTGCAATCACACAAACCAAAACATTTCTTCATCACTAAGAAACCCAAAATGGAAACCTTGCCTCCATCCCATTTTTCGATCTTTCTAATAATCCGAGAGCATTGTTCTTGACGGAATTACAACGTAAGTCGTCGTATCTTCCCCTCTTCGCTGTCCTCTATCCGTATTGTATAAAATTACCGTCTTTCCTCGCTTTTAAGTGATCCGTCTTTCTCAAGATGGATGATATTCCTCTTTATTATCTAATGTATGTAGGTGGAGACTAGGAAGCTTTAGAAATCGTTTAAAGACGCGTAAAGGTAACGGTGAAGGGTTACTCGATATCATTTACGTGTTTTACATGCTTATATGCTAGAAATCGTATTAGAATACGATTAGTAAGTTTAGGAATCATGTTATGGATGATGATTGTTGTTATTTGATGATTGTTGATGATGAATATTGATTGTTGATAGTTATTAGAAATGATTATGAGAATTGGAAATAAAAGGATTGAGTTTATGTTGAAGGTTCTCGGGTGAATTAGTCACACATCTCACGGTCGTGAGATGGCATGTCACGGTCGTGAAACCTCATTTCACGGTCGTGAAATACAAGTCACGGTCGTGACTTGCGCAGTTTCACTGCACTGACCCTTTTTGGTAGAAAGATCATATCTCCTTCGTTACTTGCTTGTTTTGGGCTTGTGACCATTCGTTGGAACCGTAAGAGGATAAGCTATCACCTAGACTTGGAATTTCTGCATTCCAATATCTAGAACTCTAGTTATGACAGTTTGAAGTGAACCCTTGTTTAAGTTAGTTTCCAAACTTGTTGTTTTGGAGAGTTATCTATGTTTCTTAATTATTATGCTTCTTAAACTTGGTCTAATGCTTGGGTATCATGTATTGATTCATGTTTTGGATTTATGATATCTCTTTCGCATGTATCACATGTTTTGTGACGGTTTTCGATATGTTCCCACTTTGAGTCGGTTTTTACAAATGAGTCGGTTTGAGCACTATTTTGTCTTGTGCTTTGTATTCTCATTCCCTTGGCTACCTTCCCGTTCGTAAGGCTGGAATGTCGGAACGGAGAGGTATCCTACTGCTTAAATGCATGTGTTAGTGGGCATACGACGACGTTGTTGGGAGTTGAACGCTATGCGTTGATCGACCCGGCCGTCAAATGTTGTGTACTTGCGAGGTGGTGTTATTTGCATGTAGCGTACCGCTTGTTATGAGGCTTGAGCTCTTTTCCGCCTCTTTCGTGAATTGATCTACGAATTTGGGGTACTCGGCGTTTTCTTTGTAAGGCCGAGTCTTGGATGCGAAACGTTTATCGCATGTCGAATCGGAAAATGTGATTCCGAGAATCTGGCCAGGTTTAGATTAGGAGCCGTTTAATTATCGTTCCTACAGGAGGAAATTAGTCTACATACGCGAAATGCTTTATAGTGTATGCGTTCAGGGAAGGTTTTACTCCCGTGGATGCCCATAATCATTCTTGTGTACACGATGCTAGTGCGTTTCATTTACCGTGAGAATTGTCGTCTTGTGTCGTTCTTTGAATGCGTGATTTCATGATATTGTTCATGGTCATTGCCTGATTGGACACCGTCATTGTCTTGGTTCGTGAATGGTTGATAATATGTTGGAATTGTGTAATTGTCGCATGACTTGACTGGTTTGTCTGTCGAGTCTCAATCTTATCAATCTTATACCGAACGGTGAGATGTAAGCCCTAGTGAGCGTATTCGATTGCCTAAGAGTGTCTTTCCTGAGTCTTGGAATAATATGATGTTTACGGAATTGATTTCTATATGATCTTATCATTATATCCCGTATTGCCTATTTGTTCTTATCGCAACTCACATGTATATATATATGCATGCTTTTCTTTTGTATTACCTTATGTGTACGTTTGATGTAATATGGCTGGGAGAACCCGGAGTTACTCCCCACTGACTGTGGCATTCATGTTTTTCATGGATGAACAGGTTTCTTGCTTGGATGATTTTTGGCTGTGACATTTTGGGGTGCGGGTGTGAGCTAGCGGGCGTTGTCCCTGGAAGTTCACCTCTAGACGATAGTAGCTAGTTTTTGTTAAACACTTGTTCTTTGCTAACATTTGAAGAGACCCCGTCTCTTTGTTGTATTTCCGCGTTTAGTTTGTAATATTTGACACTCCTCGTTTTATTTACAATGCATGTTTAAAAGTTTTTAAAATACCGTATTTCAGCATATCTTTTCACATGCTTGTATGTTTTATCTTTCCGCATTCGCGAGGGTTGTCACAATTATGTTGTATGAATTTATAACATGTTTAGTGTTCTTGACATATTTGGATGAATTGTTCATAATCATGATTTTTGTATGGATGATGGTTAAATTGGTTGTTAAAATGGTTGTTTGTTAATTAAAACAAGTTGGAAATAATTTGGGGTTGGTTGTGTGTGGTGGCCGTGTAGGGTGGCTGAAAAACCAGCCCAAACCAGGCCGGTTCAGGCCGGTTCAGGCCGGTTTAGGCCCGGTCCAGGCCGGTCTGGATTGGTCCGTGGTTGGTCCTTGGGTTTTGTGTCGATACTTGATTGTTTTGTTGTTGTTTTGACGGGTTTTAAATATGTTAAGCATGCGGGAAAATATTAAGAAACGGTTTTAGAAATGTCGACCCAAAACAGCCCAAACCAGGCCCGTGGGCCCAGTCCAGGCCCGTGTCATGTTCGGCCCAAAACAGCCCGTGGGTTTCCTCCATGGACTTGTGACGATTTTTGAGTATTGTTATTTTATCGTGTTTTGTAATATTTAGCAAGTGGGAAATGTTAATAAGTAAATTATTTAATTAAAAGTTTTCCAATATATTATTATTTCTCACATGTTAGAAATTATAATACGAGATAGTAGTTTAATTTGATATCCTTTAAGTCAAGCGGGTTTTCGTAAGATTTAATAATTCACATGTTAGAAGATGGAATAAAATAGCATGAAATGAATATGATGATTTTATGTTAAAGTCTATGTGGTAAAGACTCTGTTTCTAGCCGGTTTGACCAAACGGGTTTGGTCAAACTAAGATCTAGTCAGCCCCGTTTTGACTGATGACCCGTCGCGGGACGCGGGTCGGGGATTTGTCTTCAAGTAAGGTTGTATTTAATTAATGAATTAGCCTTAGTATATACGAGGCGAGATGATATTTGAATATGATTTATGTGCAATTAGTCACATGATAGGAAGTTTTTCCCGTGACTGTTTGATTATATGGTTGGTGTCGTGTTGACTAAGTACCCATAGAGAATCATGAGTATATGGCGTCTTGACCATTCTAATTCTAAATGAGTATCTTGGACCATGTCATAGATAGGCCTTACTATCTTTAACGAGTATATAGTTCACTGCTTGATAGCTTTTGTGTTCCGGCCTGGGGGGCTTATCTCCAAGTCGGAGCATGGCTGCCTAAGAGTTCCACTTTGGGAATGGAGCCAGCTTAAGTACTAGCCACCTCTGTGTAGGGGGTCGCCTAGTAGAGATTCTTGTGTACTGTTTTGTCATGAGACGGGGAATGGAATAGCTGTTGTCGCTAGGTCTGATCAGTCTAGGACTAGGATGTTTTCCTACCTTGTGGTATAGCCTCGAGTTACAGAAGTCGACTATTGACTGTACTAAGAACTTATGCCTGTTTGTAGACGTATTGGTCTTTCATGTTTGTATGATTCTATGAATCTTAGAAGGTGAGATGCAAGCCGGCTAAGGTTGATAGAGTTTGGATTACCGGTTGTTAACTGATTCACATGATATCTTGTATGATTAGGGGTTGAGTGTATCAGGGCCATGTTTTAAATGTAACCTCTGAGCCAGCATACCAACTTCCCTACCTCGTGTTATAGGTTGTTAACGGATTCACATGATAGCTTTCATATGCTAGGTTATATGTTAGTTATTTGTTTCACAACATGAAAAGCATATCGTATATGTTAAGGTTTTGTATTTTCCATATACATCTCTTTTATGTTATTCATGTTTATTAAACTCGACATTTCGTGGCTGGGAGAACTCGGAGTTACTCCCCACTGACTGTGGCTTCCGTGTTTATATTTAATGCGGTTGGCAGGTTTGTGATGCATACTTGGGTACATTGACGAGCTAGCGAGTGAAGTATTACCTTGGACCTATATTCGGTTCTTAGGATTGTATATTATTATACACTATTTTATTTCCGTATTTATACGGGAGATATGTCTCCCGTTTTGGATAATTCTTATGTATAATATTATTTCCTTTTGTTATGAACCTTTTGCTTTAAGACACCTTCGTTATGATGAATATATTTAATAGTAGGTTCCGGTTTTAAAATTTACCGATTTTCACTAAAGAGAACCTATTAGAAACGTATTCTCATCTTTTATTTATTTAAATTATTTTTTTTCTTTCCGCAAATTTGAGGGTGTCACAATTGGTCTTTTTTTATGCTGCTAAGATACAAGATCTAATATATGTTATTATCGATCTTTGCAGAACCTGCCTCAATATCGAAAATCCACAATGTTAGATCTTCTTAAATGGGAGAAAAATAGTATGAAGGTATAATTTATTGTCTTAAAATTGATGTCATTTCCTTCTATATATAACTTTGGTGTAAATTTTTTAACTAATCATATACGATTGCTTGTTTTTGTTGGTATAGGTTTTCTCCTAAAGTTTTTGTTTTGTGCGGGTGGGAGCAAGGGATAAATACGGTGGGATCAAGGGATGAAGACAATACAGACGGTGTAAATCCATAATTTAGAAGACATGCGTTTCCAATAGTTTGTATAAATATTTTTGTTTAGTAGACAAGCAGCTCAACTTGCACTTTTGTGAATCTAGGGCCTCAATTTGTGAATCTCACACTTTTGAATTGTGAATCTATGAACTTAGTGTTTAAAAATAGGATTTGACTTTGTAAAACTTGGTCTTATAGTTTGTGAATCTACAGCTATTCTATGTGATGAATCCTATGGCTAATCCTAGTTTGTTAAAGTATGGCAGACGTTTGTGAAACTAGGATCTCAATTTGTGAAGCAATAGAAATTTACATATTGTATTCACAAAATATGAAATAGCAACCTTTAAACTAAAACGATTTCACCCACTGACGTCTTGCTTTCGGTTTCACAAAATCAGACACGTTTCATAAAATCAAACGATTTCATAAATTGATGTCTACCTTTCTTCCAAAAAATATGGTCTAGGGTTCACAAAATCATCAAATACTACAAAATCATAAAATGCTAACCAAAAACATATTACCAAATGCTTGAGTTGAAAACCAAAATAAATCAAACAAAAGGAAACGGTAGTTAAAGCTTGTGTTTATTCAATCCTCATCATCCTGGGAATACATCACTCTCTATTCCGCTTCTTCACTCTCTATTCCGCTTCTTCCTCTTCTGATGTATGCACCTCTGTAAAGGAACAAATCTTTAATTAGATACTCCTTTGAAAAAATATTGTCTAGGAATCACAACGATGGTAACAAATATTTGAAATTATAAGAGAGATAAAAAATTTAAAGAATAATTACTTGGTTTTCGAGAGGATGCTCTGCAAAATCATTTGGACAATTTCTTTTGTCATGACGTGCCATACGTTTACAGTTAGCACATAGCCTTTTTCGGTTTTTCCACCTTCTTAATTGCCTTATTTTTGTTACTCACCATCCTTTTACCGCTACCTTTGTTTTTACACATCTTAGGGGGTAAGACCTTCACTTCTTTGGGAGCCTTGACATTGAAAAGGACTTCCAAATATTGTTCTTTGGTCATAGGCTCCGATTTTGGCTCAAGTTTCTCTCGGAATTCTTTAAGTAAATTTGCAAATTCACTCATATCCGATTCTTCTTTTCTTTTGAGGATACCCAGAGTTGCGTAAATCTCAGACCACACACCAGACATTCCAATTTTCCTACTATCATTAGCGTTGTAATTGTGAAGAAGATTTCCATTACAATCATAAATTGAGTTTCTCAGTGCCTTCTTACTCCCCCTACGCAAAATGTATTTCTCAGGTATTTCCTTAAATTTCCCAGAGCAAATCCAAATGATGTGATTGCATAAAATACCCTTCCTTTCAAAGAGTTTACATGTACAACTTACATCCATCGTCCTCCTATTGTAATCAACTCCATATGTCTTTTTCTTATTTGCGTCTTCAACCATTGAAACTTCAAAATGAGTTTCTGGATCTGGTGGGGTGTATCCAACCACACTACACGCGTTTACCGCACACTTCACTTCCTCTTGGAATTCATAGAAAATTTCATGTGTATACGCCTTCACTGCATGAGCCTCCCAGTTTAACCCGAAAAGAGTTTCGGGTATTGAGTTGTTATTATCTGCTTCAAGCTTATTTAGAGTGTGTCTTTGTTGGTCTATTGCACTTTCATACCTCATCCAAAATTCTACAAGAGTCCCATACTTATTTTCAAATCTCTTGAAAAAACTATTTCCACTTTCCGATCTTTGTGTGGTTTTCAAAATACCACCCATCAAAATATTCCTAAAATAAGCGGGTATCCACTGCTCCCTTATATCAAACTTCCCGCTCAACCAAGTATTTCCTTCTAATGAGAACTCACTAATGAACTTAGCCCACTTTCCTTCGAATTCCTCAGGCTCCATATCGTTGTCCCATATGACATTGTTAAAACAAGTTAAGAAATCAGTGTCTTTGCAAATTGAGCTCCCAACTTTATCGGTTACTTTTTTCATGATGTGCCACATACAAAACCTATGTCTTGCTTTTTTAAACACATCTACATGTGTAACAAAAAACTAGTTATTTAAAGCAGGTTTGTAAAACTTGGCTTGTTGTGTTGTGAATCTAGGTCTCTAAGTTTGAAAATTTTTCCTTCTTAAAGTAGGACATCTGTTTGTGAATCCTACAGCTAAGGTTTGTGAACCTTGACTTTTTGTGTTGTGAATCTTCGACCCAACTTTGTGAAACTACTTGAAAATTAGGAATTTATTTGTTAAAGTAGGGCATCAATTTGTGAATCCTACAGCTAAGGTTTGTAATTCTGTGATCTTAGTTTGTGAAACTCCTATAAAAACTCATGAAAACGATTTCAAACATTTAAGTTGATATACCAACACACCTGGAACTGCATTAATTAATGATGGGTCTTGGTCGGTGATTATGTAGTTTGGTTCATTGCCACCCATTGATTTCAAAAATTGCTGAAAAACCCAAACGAAAGAATCATCGTCTTCATGAGATAAAAGGGCAGCTCCAAAGGTTATGGACTTTTTATGATTGTCGATGCCAGTGAAAGGCGTGAATTTCATGCCATATTTGTTAGTGCCATAAGTCAAATCAAATAAAATTGCATCGCCAAAAATAGAGTAACATCTTATCGATTCAGCATCCGTCCAAAAAATCCTTGACAAACAATTATCTTAATCAGTTTCATACGCAAATTGGAGCCTTTTCGTTTCATGGAGGGTTTCGAAACGTGACAAGAACATTTCTGCATCCTTATCCTTTATAAAACACTTCACATCTCGTAGGAAATTCTTGAATTGCGAAAGTGAACCTCCCACATTCTCGTAACCCCCTGCTTGCTCCTTGCATAACTGATATGTTTTACTAGCCTCAACATTCGCCTTCGAATTGTTGATTATAGTTTGCTTATGATACTCAGACAGATTTTCGGCAAGTTTCTGAAATTCCCTATCTTTAACCGAAATCAATTCGTGATTCTGAGCCTCATGGAATTGTTCAACCTTGTACGCCTTTCCATCGACTACGAATTTGATCATTGCTTTACAACCCCACCTTTTAATTTTTGTTATTCTGGTAAATTTTTGCCTACTAGAACATTCATTTTCATCTCCGCCTCCGCTTGATTTTGCACCAGATTTAGCTCCGGATTTAACCCCGGATTTAGCACTGGATTTTGCACCACTTGTAGCGTCAGATTTTTCACCGATTATACCAATTATAGGGCGTCTCTTCCTCTTATTAAAACCTTCACGATGGCAAAGAAGGACTTTTGTTCGATCCTCACCATCTCGGGATCTCTTAGTTGAAGACTTTCTTGATTCAAACCCAGAAGCAAGAACATAAATTTCATAGAACTTCATCACATTTTCTATGCTCACAAATCTTTTGCCGATCACAGGTGTAAACTTCTCTTCAACCCTACTTATCCATTCCTCACTGCCACCCGGTGTGTAGCATAAAATAGGAGACATAGTGAATACTGTAGGGGTTGTTAAGACATTAGAACCCTCACCACCCTCACCAGAACCAACATTAGAACCCTCACCAAAACCCACACGAGCATTAACAGAAACATTATCCTCTCTGTTGGAGTTTGCATTGGAATGAACACCTAAGAAAAAAAATCATCAAATCAAGTCTCATATTCAAGAATCATATCTTATTTTGTGAATCCTAGTGCCTAATTTGTGAATCTAATATCTTATTTTGTGAAACTTGATCATAAACTTGATCATAAATTGTTCAAATCGCTTTCATAAGTTTTCATAGGAGTTTCACAAACTAAGATCCCACATTCACAGACCTTGGCTGTTGGATTCACAAATAAATGCCCTACTTTAACAAATAAAATTCCTAATTTTCGATTAGTTTCATAAACTTGGGTCGAATGTTCACAACACAAAAAGTCAAGGTTCACAAACCTTAGCTGTAATTAAATACTCAACATGACGGAACGATTATTATAAGTTTCGCAAAATCATGTCTTATTTTATGAATCCTAGTGGCTATTTTTTGAATCTTATAACTTATTTTGTGAAACTTGATCATAAACTTGATCATAAATTGTTCAAATCGCTTTCATGAGTTTTCATAGGAGTTTCACAAACTAAGATCTCACATTCACAAACCTTAGACGTAGGATTCACAAACAGATGCCCTACTTAAAGAAGGAAATTTATTCACAAACAGACGTAACAAGTATTATAATTATCCCAAAATCAAATCTTTATTACACAGTAACCATAAACACCAACACAAAGTCTTAAATTCACAAAATCGAAATGAAAGCGGCAAAACATATACCTGTTTCAATAGAACTATTATTTGTAATATCTACAATCTCCATAACAATCAGAGCTGCAAAACGTCAAAATCAACGTTGTAATTAATAAGAAATGACGAGGTTAATAAAAAAAAGTTAAATTTTGATGAAAATCGAGACTTATATCCTAAATTAATCAACGATTTTATGAATATGCTCAATTTTGATAAAAGTATGAAATTACCTGAAAATTAATTGAAATTTTCTTCTGAATTTTGCTAAGCTCACGTTGTCGTGTGTTGTTTCGATAATATCGATGCCCAATTTCGTAGAATCGCAGCAGAGAGAAATTGATTGAAATTAAGAACGCTGATGGTGTCGTGTGTTCTTACGAAGAAGCAGAGAGAAAGTGTTTCGTGAAAATTGTGAACGATGCCCAATTGTGATACGTAAGATAGAGAGTATTTGGGCCAAAGGAATTATTTGTCAGCCCAACGAAATAGTATCAGTCCAGTGAGAAGTTTGGTGAGGCAGGCTGCCTCGCCATAATTTGTTGCCTCACCGGATTCAGACTCTCTCTCTCTCTCTCTCTCTCTCTCTCTCTCTCTCTCTCTATATATATATATATATATATATATATATATATAGAGAGAGAGAGAGAAAAAAAGGTGGGATCCGGTGAGTCCACCTAAATATTTGAGTCCGTGAGTCCAGCTATACAATATTACAGATTATACAAAACAATATCACTGGTTATACTAAACAGTATCACGAAAAAAAGATCAGCACATAAAGGTTAAAAAAATTGGATGTCATATTACTCACCTTTGACAACGACCACCCAACCCATCAATACCGGTGACAATCCAAACACCTAGATGACACAAGCAAACATTTATCCACTATCATCGTCACCCATTAATTATCCCATGTTTTATTTCTAGTCGTCATATTCCTCCACCCATACACATTACTCTTACACGGAGCTCACACCACCACCAATCACAAAAAAAATTGTCATTGGCGTCGGCTATGAAGAAGAATGCCGGAGGCAAATATGATATGTAGAGAGGAAATAGGATAAACAAAAAGCTATATACAATAAACTCCGGTGAAACGCCTACAATAGTGACTTTCAGGCCTGAAAGGGCGAGAAAGTTATGGTGTTTGTCGGAGTTTCGGTATTAGAATCAATTGGTGTTGTGACAACCCTCGCGAATGCGGAAATAAAACATACAAGCATGTGATTTAAATAGCGAAAATACGGTGTTTTTAAAACTTTTTACATGGCAATAGAAAATACGAGGAGTGTCAGATGTTACAAACCAAAGACAAAATACTACAAGAGACGTAGTCTCTCCAAATGTTATCCAACAACAAAGTTATTAGCAACTAGCTAAAATCGTCTAGAGGTGTTTCAATCCAGGGACCACGCCCGCTAGCTCACACCCGAACCCAAAATATCACAAGCAAAAAGCCATCCAATCAAGCAACCTGTTCATCCATGAAAAACATGAACGCCACAGTCAGTGGGGAGTAACTCCGGGTTCTCCCAGCCATATCACATTAAACGTACATAAAAGGAAATACAAAAGTAGAAGCATGCATATATAGATATACATGTGAAATACGATAAGGATAGATAGGCAATTCAATATATAATGATAAGAGCATATGAAGTACAAATCCGAATCCATCATGTTATACAAAGACTCGGGGAAGACACTCTTAGGCAACCGAATACGGTCACTAGGGCTTGCATCTCACCGTTAGCGGTATAAGTTTGATAAGATTGAGACTCGACAAACAAACCATGCCAAGTCATGGTTGATCATGAATAATCAATCATGTAATCACCCATCCAAAACACAACGACACAATGACGACATCTCTCACGGTAAATGAAACGCACTAGCACCGTGTACATGGCAAGTATGATTAACAGGCATCCACGGGATAAGCATTTCCCTGAACTCATACGCGATGCTTACATTTCGCCTATGTAGACTAATTTCCTCCTGTAGCACGACGATAATAATACGGTCCTAGTCTAAACCTGGCCAGACTCTCGGAATAACGTGTTCCGATTCGACATGCGATAAACGTTTCGCATCCAACATCGGTCAATCATAGAAGCCGAGAGTACCCCAAATTCGGTCGATTAATTCACGAAAGAGGCGGAAAAGAGCTCAAGCCTCATAACAAGCGGTACGCTACATGCAAATAACACCACCTCGCAAGTACACAACATTTGACGGCCGGGTCGATCAACGCAAGCGTTCGCCTCCCAACAACGTCGTCGTATGCCCACTAACACATGCAATTAAGCAGTAGGATACATCCCCGTTCCGACATTCCAGCCTTACGAACGTGGAGGTAGCCAAGGGAATGAGAGTACAAAGCACATAACAAAATAGTGCTTAAACCGTAACATTTGTAAAAACCGACTCAAGGTGGGACATATCAAAAACCGTCACCAAACATGAGAATAGAGAATTATATAAATTTAACTAAGATAAAAATGAATCAATACATGATACATAAGCATTAGAACAAGTTTATGAAGCATAATAAATAAGAAACATAGATACCCTCTCCAAAACAACGTCGTTTGGAAACCAACTAAAACAAGGGTCCACTTCAAACGGTCATAACTAGAGTTCTAGACATCCAAATGCAGAAATTCTAAATGGAGGTGATAGCTTCTCCTCTTACGGTTCCAACGGTAGGTCACAAGCCCAAAACAAGCAAGTAACGAAGGAGATATGATCATTTTACGAAAAGGGGTCAGTGCAGGAAAACTGCAGTCGTCACGACCGTGACTTGTATTTCACGCTCGTGAAACTGTCTGTTACGCAAGGGTATTTGGTCAGCCACTATTTCACGCTCGTGACATGAGTTTCACGGCCGTGACTTGGGTCAAGACATCTCCATTTGTTCTAAACTCAACCATCATCAACTATTATCATAAATCATCAATTCTCATATCAATTCTCAACAACAACAAGTATCATCATCAACACAAGTTCTATGAATACTAATCCTATTCCAAATACGATTACTAACATAGAAAACACATTAAAACACGTAAATGATATCGAGTAACCCATCATCGTTACCTTTATGCGTCTTTAAACGATTTCTAAGCCTTCCTCCACTAGATAGTAATCTTTGTCGGGGTCTAGAAAGTCTCCACCTAAACAAAGACGACAAAAGATGAATATAATTCACCTTTGAGAAAGACGGATAAATTGAAAAGCGAGAAAGACAGTAATTTTATTACCAATACGATAGAGGAAGATGAGAGGGAAAGAATAAGACGAACTTACGTGAATTTGACCGAGAATTGAAAGAGTTATGACGATTCTAAGACGGATCAAAAATGGAAGCTAGGTTTTGGGGTTTTCTTTGTGAGGAAGAAGGTGATTGAGTTGTGAGGGAAATTAGGGTTTATGAGGGAGTATGAGTGGAGTAAGTGGAAAAAGTCAACAAAAGTCAAAGACGTCTTAAGACGTGATTCACTTGAATTCTCGCGTAAAATCCAAATACGGACTCGGAAATTCTAAATTCGACACGGAAAATTTAATTCTAAACTAAAACTAAATTTCGCTGAAAAGTATCCGTAAAATATTTTTACTATAAAAATAGGGTACATTTGCGGGTGTTACAGGTGTGAAAAAAAGTATGAGAAAAAAAATTTAGTAATAGGACGCGAAAAAGTGGTTCAGTGGTGTGATATTGTACAGTGTAACCCGTGATATTGTTTAGTATAACTTGTGATATTGTATCATGGACTCACGGACTCAAAAAGATAGGGTGGACTCACATGATCCTAATTCTATATATATATATATATATATATATATATATATATATATGTATGTATGTATATGTAGAAATGAGATCATGTAGGTCCACCATTTTTAGTTGAGTCCCTAAGTCCTAATCTACACCATTGGATCAAACAAACCAAGGGTCAAGATTAAAACAAATCTGAAAACCTAAGTATAAAAGCTTCCCAACCCACCCAAACCCTAAGCCTTTCTCACATAATCTGCCTCCACTCTCTCTATCTTCTTTCTCTCTCAACTCCTTTCCCAAAATCTTCTACCTGCCGCCGCCCCACACCACCGCTACCGTCGCCACCCCAACGCCACACGCCCTCCCTCAACCTACCTTTTCACTATGGCCACCGTCTACATCAACTGCCGCCTCTCTCCTCCCTCGGTCGTGACCCTCTTGCTCCTTCACCCGCCGCCAACAACCACCACCTTCATCTCTTCTTCTCTGCGGCCGCCACCCACAACCGCCTCGCCGCCTCCCCTTGTTATTATTTTTCAAATCTCCCTCCTCTCATCCTCTCCTCTCCTCCACAACCGCCGCCTCCACGAGTCCTTCTGCCGCCTCATTCTCTGCCACCTCTTTCTCGGCCGCCATTCTCCTCTCATTTCCTTTTTTTTTTTTCGGTTTTGTGTCTTGTATTGGTGTTGTTGTTGGTTCGTTGTTGTCGTGGGTAGGGGTTGGTGTTGTTGTTGATTTGTTATTGTTCTTTTTTTTCTCAGATCTGGCCGTGTGTGGTTTTTTTTTTTTTTTTTTTTAAGATTTGTGCCGTATGGGGTCTTGATGGAGGAGGTCGTTGAATGGTTGTGGAGGAGGTCGTTTTTTCCTTTTTTTTCTTCAGATCTGTGTCGTGGTGGTGGTGGTGGTGGTGGTGGGTGTGTCATGGTGGTGATTAGTGTCGTGGTGGTCGGTGATTGGTGGTGTGGTGGTCTTCGGCGTGTTTGGGACTGTGGTGGTGGTTGGAACTAAATTTATTAAAATTACATACTTTTTGACTAAAATTACACAATAAAGGATTAAAGTTACAAAAAAATTAGACTAAAGTTTCATAAAATTGGACTAAAATAACATAAAATTGGACTAAAGTTACAAAAAATTAGACTAAAGTTACAAAAAGTTAGACTAAAGTTACAAAAAATTAGACTAAAGTTACAAAAAATTAGACTGAAGTTACATGACAGTTGATAAAAGTTATCTAAAATTTGACTAAACCTAAGTAAAATATTCATATTTTCAATTTAATATATTCAAAATGAAATTATATTACATAGTTTCATATTATTATATGCAAAATGGCCTTAAAATACTAAAGTTACACTTGTAAAACACTAAAATTACACTCGTGAATGAATAAAATTACTTAAAAATTTCATAAAATTACATTAACTAAACTTAATATATAAAATAAATTATATTAACTTAAAGTTACACTAATAAAGGTTGAAGTTACGCTCAAAAACGAATAAATTAGATAAAGTTACACTTTTAAAAGTTGAAGTTACACTCGTAAAATAATAAAGTTACAAAAATTTGTCATAAAGTTACAAAATTTATGTTCAAGTTACAAAAATTCAAATCTGAAATTTATTGGTGTAGTTGAGTGTCATTAATGCTTTTAATCTCATCCATTCATCTATTCTTTAATCTAGTGGTCTAGATGAGGACTTAGGGACTCAACCAAAAAGGTGGACTCATCTGAACTTATATATATATATATATAGAATAAGGATCAAATGAGTCCACCCCAAAAGAGTGAGTCCATAAGTCCTCTTTGAGGCCCTTAGATCTTGGAGATGGATGGTTGAGATTAAAACACAAAAATTATCATTATGAATGGGTTTAACCCACTTTCTCTCACTATCCCACTAATTAAATCACTAATACCTACCTCCCTCTAATTTATATCTCACACAATTCATTTCTCACACAAATACTATCTCTCTAAAATTTCCTCCTCCTTCTCTCTATAATTCCATCCTCTCTAAACACACTCCGACAACCTCCCTCATTTTCATTCATCTTCTTCACTCCCGGCAACCACCACCACCCACCGCAACCACCGCCAGCCACCACCACCGCCGGCCAAAATTCAAAAAAAAAAACTGAAAAAAAAACTAGATCTAGAAGAGAACCACACGGCCTACCACCACCGTCTGCCGCCCCTGCACACACCCCACCACCACCACAAAACCCCCAAAAAAACTAGATCTAAAAAATTAACACAAAAAATCACCAACAACCACACATCAAACACAACAATCACCACAAAAACAACATGTTTTTCCAAATCTGAAAAATAAAAACCCACCAACACCACTTCAACAACCTAGATCTAAAAAAAAGAAAAGAGAAAACGTAACCGCGGCTAAAGGAGGCGCCAGGAGGAGGTCGGAGGAGGAAAGTGCGGCAGAGGAGGCGGGTGCGGGAGGCCGAAGGTGGTGGAGGCGTAGGTGTTTGAAGTGGGGTCGCCGCCCCTGCTCCTCTCTCCGTCTGCCGCCCTCCCTCCTCCCTCCTCCCTCCTCCCTCCTTCCTGCAGCCGCCCTTCCTCCTTCCTTCTTTGTTTCTTTTTTTTCTTTTCAAATTTTTTCAGAATTTGTATTACTTTTTTTTCTTTTTTTTAGATCCATGGGTTTGTTATTTTATTGCCAATTTTATTTTATTTTTTTAGATTATTTCTTCAGATTTGGTGTTATTGATGCTTTTAATTTTATTATTTTACATCTTTTCTTTTCAGATTTATTGTTACTTTTTTTTCCTCCACTTTTAGATTTACTAAAAAGTACTATTACTTTCAAAAAAATCAATAAACAAAGTTTTACATTTTTTTTTTACTTATTTAGTTGATTTTAATTTTAGATCTACTAAATAAGAAGAAAATTTTTGAAAAAATAATCGTATTAAGACGGAGGTTGTTGATGGATTGAAGTTACACTCTCAACTGATTGAAGTTACACTCTTAATTGATTGAAGTTACATTCAAAGTGGACTAAAGTTATACTCTAAGTGGACTAAATATACACTATCAATGGATAAAAATTACACTGTATATGACTAAAGTTACACTCTCAAAATACTAAAGTTACTTTCTGAAAAGACTAGAGTTGCACTATAATATAGTTAAAATTTCAAAATAAGATGACATAAAATTACTTGGGAAAATAAAATTACATTAAAGTTATACTTATAAAACACTAAAGTTACACTAAAAAAATGTAGAAAATGTCAAAAACTTGTCTTAAAAGCATATTTTAGTATTGAACTACACTATTTTGAATTAAAGTTACACTCGTAAAAGATCAAAGTTACATTCTAAAAAAACGCAAAATGTTGAGAACTTGTCTTAATGTGACACCCTCAAATTTGCGGAAAGAAAAAAATTAATTTAAATAAATAAAAGATGAGAATACATTTTTAATAGGTTCACTTTAGTGAAAATCGGTAAATTTTAAAACCGGAACCTACCATTAAATATATTCATCATAACAAAGGTGTCTTAAAGAAAAAGGTTCATAACAAAAAGGAAATAATATTATACATAAGAAGTATCCAAAACGGGAGACATATCTCCCGTATAAATACGGAAATAAAAGAGTGTATAATATAATACAATCCTAAGAACCGAATATAGGTCCAAGGTAATACTTCACTCGCTAGCTCGTCAATGTACCCAAGTATGCATCACAAACCTGCCAACCGCATTAAATATAAACACGGAAGCCACAGTCAGTGGGGAGTAACTCCGAGTTCTCCCAGCCACGAAATGTCGAGTTTAATAAAACATGAATAACATAAAAGAGATGTATATGGAAAATACAAAACCTTAACATATACGATATGCTTTTCATGTTATGAAACAAATAACTAACATATAACCTAGCATATGAAGGATAAGCTACTCATGCAAGCTATCATGTGAATCGGTTAAAAATCTATAACACGAGGTAGGGAAGCTGGTATGCTAGCTCAGAGGTTACCTTTAAAACATGGCCATGATACACTCAAACCCTAATCAACACATAATCATGTGAATCAGTTAACAATCGGTAATCCAAACTCTATCAACCTTAGCCGGCTTGCATCTCACCTTCTAAGATTCATAGAATCATACAAACATGAAAGACCAATACGTCTAGAAACAGGCATAAGTTCTTAGGACGGCGATAGTCTACTTCTGTAACTCGAGGCTATACCACAAGGTAGGAAAACATCCTAGTCCTAGACTGATCAGACCTAGCGACAACAGCTATTCCATTCCCCGTCCCATGACAAAAAGTACATGAGAATCTCTACTAGGCGACCCCCTAAGCAGAGTTGGCTAGTACTTAAGCTGGCTCATTCCCAAAGTGGAACTATTAGGCAGCCATGCCCCGACTTGGATATAAACCCACCAAGCCGGGACACAAAAGCTATCAAGCAGTGAACATATACTCGTTAAAGATAGTAAGGCCTATCCATGTCATGGTCCAAGATACTCATTTAGAATTAGAATGGTCAAGACGCCATATACTCATAATTCTCTATGGGTACTTAGTCAACACGACATAATCATACAATCAAACAGTCACGGGAAAACTTCCTATCATGTGACTAATTGCATATAAATCATATTCAAATATCATATCGCCTCATATCTACTAAGGCTCATTCCTTATTAATAAAATCTTACTTGAAGACAAATCCCCGACCCGAGTCCCGCGACGGGTCATCAGTCAAAACGGGGCTGACTAGATCTTAGTTTGACCAAACCCGTTTGGTCAAACCGGCTAGAAACAGAGTCTTTACCACATAGACTTGAACATAAAAATCATCATATTCATTACATGTTATTTTATTAAAACTTCTAACATGTGAATTATTAATCTTACTAAAAACCCGCTTGACTTAAAGGATATCAAATTAAACTACGATCTCGTATTATAATTTCTAACATGTGAGAAATAATAATTTTATGAAAAATCTTTTAATTAAATATTTTACTTATTAACATTTCTCACTTGCTAAATATTACAAAACACGATAAAATAACAATAACTCAAAAACCGTCACAAGTCCAAAGGGGACTCACGGTTTGGTTTGGGCCGAAATTGAACCGGGTCTGAACCGGGCCCACGGGCTGGTTTGGGCCTGTTTTGGTCGACATTTCTAAAAATCGTTTCTTAATATTTCCCGCATGCTAAACATGTTTAAAACCCGTCAAAACAACAACAAAACAATCAACTATCGACACAACCCAAAAGCCGACTCACGGACCAACCCAGACCGGGTCTGAACCGGCCTGGACCGGCCTGGTTTGGGTCGGTTTTCCAGCCACCAAAACAGCCACCTTACACGGCCACCCTAAGCAACAATCCCAAATTATTTCTAACATGTTTTAATTAACAACCATCCATTTTAACAAACAATTCAACCATCATTCATACAAAAATCATGATTATGAATAAATCATCCAACATGTCAAGAACATTAAAATATGATAAAACTCATACAACATAATAATAATAACAACCTAACATGTTACTACTTAAAAACCGTAAATAACAAAACATAAGTAAAAGTATGTAACATTTATTCGTCGAGTAACTCGGAATCGTTACCTTAGCTAGCACAAAATCAAGTAGCACCAAAATAAGAACTAAGAAATCCGTCTACTAGTCTTCTTCTAAAATATACGAGTCACCAAACTCGTCTTCATAATCTTCCCTATAAGAAATGACAAGAATAATATTATTAGAATTAAAACTTTGATTTCCATAATAAAAGTGTTGAAAACGATTTTGTCGGAATTGAAAATAAAACGTACATGAAGATGAAGAGCGAAGAGGAGACTCTAGAAATATAAGTTAGGACGGATTTGAACAAGTAACGAAGGTTTTGTGACGATTTTGCTCAAGAACGATGAAGAACGATGAAGAACGATGAAGAACGATGAAGAACGATGAAGAACACCAAGAACGATTTTGATTATATTAAAGAAAGTATTAAAAAGGTATTAAGTTGATTTAGTGTAAAATGAAAAGATAAGTGGTGAGTAAAGTGGGAAGGTGTGCCGTGTAATATAGGAAATAATGGAGTCGGGTTTTGAAATTGTTGTTACGGGATTGACTCGGGTTTTATAAACATATTATGGTAATTAATTAGATATTATTAGATTTTATAATTGTTTAATCAAATATCTAGATATTATTTAGATATTATGTTAGTTAAATGAAAATATCTAATCCTAAGAGGAGAAGAGGGGAGGCGTGTGGAGTTGAGTATCTGTTTTTAAGCGATCTGCGTAATTTAAACGGACCGATTGATAAAGTAACAAATATCTTATATATTTGTATTAGTTTAATCAAATTAATTAAAAGATCTAATATAAGTGGAAAAAGGTGACATGGGGCGTGTGACTCATGAAAGAGTCGGGTTTCGGGTTTGATTCGGGACTTAAGTTGACTCGGGAATAGTTAAATGACGTTCGGGATTAAAACGTAAAACCTTCTCTTTAATTCCGAATAAATTCAAAATAATTATATTAAATTATCATAAATTCAAATAAATCTTAATAAATTAAAATAAATTAAATTTATTATTTTTCAAATATAATTTCGGTCTTTCAAATCACGGGGTGAGTCGGAAAAGTCAACGAAAGTCAAAGTCGACTTAAGAGTCAAGAAAAGTCAAAGACGACTCAAAAGTCAAGAAAAGTCAAAGATGACTCAAAAGTCAAGAAAAGTCAAAGATGACTCAAAAGTCAAGGAAAGTCAAAGATGACTCAAAAGTCAAGAAAAGTCAAAGACGACTTAAGACGGGATTCTCATGGAATCTCGCGGAAATTCCAAATACGAACTCGGAAATTCCAAATTCGACTGGAAACAATAAATTCTAAATTAAAACTTAACTTTGCTGAAAAGTATCCGTAAAATATTTTTACTAGAAAAATAGGGTACATTTCGGGTTGTTACAATCACCCCTCCTTTTAAAAAGTTTTGTCCTCGAAACTTGAGAGTAGAAAACAAAAGTATCAAAGATAAGAATCGATTTTAAGACTTAACAAGAAAATTTTTACAAGGGTAAACCATTCATAAAATGATGTTCTTCTCGAAAATGGTTTAAGAAAATTTTTCATAAGTGAGAAACTTTATTTACGAATCACAAGAGGGTTCGTCATGAACGAGAACTCTAGCTATCAAAAATTAAATCAAGGCCGAAATAGTGAAATCTAAAATCAAAACAGGTGTTAGTAAGTGCCGGACTAGTCACCAGACGTCTCCAATAACAAGTCCAAACAGCCAACCAAACACAAAATCTAAATATAAAAGGGAAAGAAATCTATTTTCTCCAAAAGAGGGTACACAAACCATCTTTAAACTATTTTAAAAAAAAGTTAAATTAGGATTACGATATGGAGATTTGAAAGTTTTCTCAAGAATAGAATCAAAATAAGTAGACAATACCCGAACGTAGAGCGACTCGAAAATCGAAATCACAAATCGAGATACTAAGAGATACGTCCACACGAATAAAATGGACTAAAAAGGGAAAGGATTGAAAGGTAGCGGATTGAGTAAGGATTAATTTGAGGGAAAAGAGAGGAATGAATCACAAAACTATTTTCCATCTATGACAATTCAAATGTCGATTGTAACTCGACAACACTAACTGTACAAGTAAACTAGTCCTTAAAAGAGAGTAATTATCCTCTACAATTTCAATCCTCAGATTCCTACCAAAATATTTCATAAACATGACACTTCAAGTAACAACTCCCAATTATTCAAATTCAATTAGAATCTTCTAAGGTCAATCGGTACGGTAAACTCCATAACTAACAACCCATGAAAGATTCATTACAAACTCTAATCTTCTTAGCTCCATCAAAACTCTTATTGGAAATCACCATCAAAATATTTATAATTAGGGAAACAAGACCGCCAACAACCACAAGGTAAAAGAGGCTTACTATAAAATCCTTTGATCCAATTATTCCAAAATTCATTATCCTAAGGTATTTCCTTCATAGATTACATCGTCGAACCTCGCTTATATCTAAAATCCTCAAGTAATATGGTTCAACTTACAACGAAACCTTACTACTTCAAACGAGTCCCCGATACCATAAGGTAAGATCATATATTTAAATCTTAGAACTATTGTCAAAAGCTTTTCCACCAAGCCTATACTCACAAACACACAAAAGGAAACCACAAGACGTCACTTAACCTCAAAAGTATTTCGCACCTCTAAATATCATTCAAAACTTCTTATTTACACCAAATAGACATATCATAAGCATGGTCTTCAAACCAATACTAAACTTCTAAGTCCAAAAGACTAAATTACTAATGAGTTAAGAAGTCATAGCCAACTCATTCGATCTTACACCATCGAATATCACGAACTATTACTCACAAGTCATGACAAGCATCAATCATTAAAATCATTAAACATACCTTACCACACCTTCCTCAAGGATACCAACTCTCACCACCATAGGGTGAAATTAGATCTATACCATTTTCCTTAAATCACAAGTTCATTCTAACAACACTAATATTCCACAAGATTCAAAGTTCTTCCGACTAAGCATAATATACCACAAACCGATGGTTATGACATCCATAAAAATGTTACAAGAGGGAGGTAAGGATACCAATGGTAAGATGGAGGAACTATCAAGAGTAATTTTCAAGAGGCAAAAAGGTTGGAAGAGAAAGAAGAACCTAGATAGAGGAAGAGGGCATAATATTATAAGGACGAGAGAATTCTAGATGAAGAAGGAATTAACTTCAATTAGGCTTGTAAATCTTCAAATCTTCGGTAGAGGATACTCCTTCTAGGTAACACAGATCTCTTCTACACGAGGTCCAACCATCTTCATAAGAAAACAAAACAATTTAAGTTACTCCTAACAATTAGCATAAACAAATAGACTACAACATAAATCCTAATCTACCCATCCTACCATTCTATCTCACAAGTTTATTATTTTATTAAGGTAAAGTTATTTATACAAGGGTACACAAACGTGCGTCGGGAGCAAAATAGCTCTGATACCAACTGTGACACCCTCAAATTTGCGGAAAAATAAACAAGTAATTTAAATAAATAAAAGATGAGAATACGTTTCTAATAGGTTCACTTTAGTGAAAATCGGTAAAATTTTAAAACCGGAACCTACTATTAAATATATTCATCATAACAAAGGTGTCTTAAACAAACAAGGTTCATAACAAAAAGAAATAATATTATACATAAGAAATATC
>JAIUZE010048730.1:0-12098 GCA_022085475.1 Heliosperma pusillum
TGATACCGGTTGTGGTTCTCACCTTTGTAATCATGTACAGGGGCTGAAGGACGCGCGAGTACTAGCCAAGGGTGACGTGGAATTGCGCATGGGAAATGGAGCTAAGGTTGCCGCAGTTTCCGTGGGAACCTACGTTCTTCTTTTGCCTAATGGTTTAGAGTTGTATTTAAATAATTGCTATTATGTACCAAAACTTACGGAGAACATTATCTCTATTTCTGTGTTGGACATGGAAGGTTTTTCTTTTTGGATTAAGAACAATCGTTATACTTTTTCTTTTAATGAAATGGTCTATGGCGAGGCCATTTCTATTGGAGGTATTTTTGTTTTAGATATTGCAAAAGAGGTCTATCATGTAGAAAACAAAAGTCTTCAAGCAGGTGAACCTAATCAATCATACCTTTGGCATTGTCGTTTAGGACACATAAATGAACGACGCATAAAGAGACTTGTTTAATCTAAATTACTCAAAACATTCGATTATGAATCTTATAGTGTATGCGAATCTTGTCTTTTAGGCAAGTTGACTCGTGCTCCTTTTACGGGAAAAGGGACATGAGCAAGTGAAGTATTAGGCCTTATACATACGGATGTGTGCGGCCCAATGACTCTCCAAGCTAGAGGTGGTTATCACTACTTCATTACTTTTACCGACGACTTGAGTAGATATGGATATGTCTACTTGAAGAGGCACAATAGTGATGCTTTTGAAAAGTTCAAAGAATTTCAAAATGAAGTAGAAAACGAATTGAATAAAAAGATTAAAGCCCTACGATCCGATTGTGGTGGTGAATACTTGAACAATGAATTTGATCCACACCTAAAGGATTGTGGTATAGTATCACAATGGACTACTCCTGGCACACCTCAATAAATGGTGTGGCCGAAAGGAGAAATCGAACTTTATTAGATATGGTTCGATCTATGATGAGTCTGACAGAGCTTCCTGATTATTTTTTGGGTTTCGCTATCTTATCTGCAATATTATCACTAAATCGAAGCCCGTCTAAAGCGTCAAACAAGATTCCATATGAGATATGGACAGAAAAGTCCCTTATTTGTCATTCATGAGAATTTGGGGATGCGAGGCGTTTGTTAAGAATAAGTCTGACGATAAACTCGCACCCAAATCCGACAAATGTCTATTTGTAGGATATCCAAGGGAAACACGTGGTTATTACTTCTACAATAAACACGAGAACAAAGTGTTTGTGTCTCGTGATGCAGTCTTTTTAGAAAACGCTTTTATTTCTAAAAGACAGAGTGGGAGAAAATTTGAACTTGGCGAAGTCCTAGAGCCACAAACCAAAAAGGACGTAGAGGAAAACGTTCTTGCTTTGTCTAACGCGGTCATAATTCCTTCGGAACCTAGGAGGTCAAGCAGAGGACGATTTTATTCCTTCGGAACCTAGGACGTAGAGGACGATTTTATTCCTGATAGATACCCTGGTATTATAGAGGAAGGTGGTGACTACAATGTGTTATTTTTTGAAATTAACGAACCTACTACCTACAAAGCAACTATTTCTAGTCCCGACTCAAAGATATGGCTAGGAGCCATGCAATCCGAAATGGATTCTATGTACGACAATCAAGTATGGGACTTGGTTGATTTACCTAAGGAGGTAAGAACTCTTTAGTGTAAGTGGATCTATGAGATCAAAAGCGGCATAGATGAACATAATGATGTTTACAAAGCTAGATTGGTGGCAAAAGGTTTCACTCAAGTTCATGGTCTTCACTATGACGAAACCTTTGCTCCAGTCGCCATGCTTCGGTCCATAAGGATTATTTTAGCGGTTGCCGCATTTCATAATTATGAGATTTGGCAAATGGATGTCAAAACCGCCTTCTTTAATGGGATTCTAGTAGAGGAAGTGTACATGACACAACCTGAAGGTTTTGTGGATCCATCAAACGCTAAGAAGGTATGAAAACTTAAGAGATCCATCCATGGTCTCAAACAAGCATCCAGGAGTTGGAATCATCGTTTCGATCATGTAATTAAACAAAATGGTTTCACTCAAAGTGTCAAGGAACAACCATGTTTATACATGAAGTTTAGTGGGAATAAAGTAACTTTTCTAGTCTTGTGTGTAGAAGACATACTACTCATTGGGAGTGATATTCCGATGCCAACTTCTGTGAATGAGTGGCTTGGGATTCATTTCCAAATGAAAGACTTAGGAGAGGCCCAGCGCATCTTAGGTATCCGGATCTATAGGTAGTGGAATCACTTTGAGCAAGTCAGAGTACCCTACTAAACCCGAGGAGATTGAACGCATGAAATTGATCCCTTACGCATCCGCTGTTGGATCAATGTGCACTCGTCCTGATGTTGCATATGCTCTGAGCATGACAAGTCGTTACCAAGCAAATCCAGGTGAGAGTCACTGGATAGCCGTAAAGAACATCCTTAAGTACTTGAGAAGGACCAAGGATTTGTTCTTAGTGTTTGGATGTGAGACTGAGTTGCGTGTAAAGGGTTACACAGACGCCATTTTCCAGACAGATAAGGATGATATGAAATACCAATCCGGCTATGTTTATATGATGAATGGAGGAGTTGTTTGCTGGAAGAGTTTCAAGCAAAGCGTTACAGCGGATTCTATAACAGAAGCAGAGTACCTTGCAGCATCTGAAGCTGCAAAGGAAGCTGTGTGGATTCGGCAATTTTTGGAAGGACTAGCTGTAGTCCCTACTGCCAAAGATCCTAACACAATTTCTTGTGATAACAGTGGGGCTATCTTTCAAGCTAAAGAGCCCAAGTCTAGTAATAAGTCTAGACATGTACTTAGGAAATATCATGTAATTAGAGATTACGTGGATAGAAAGAAAATTGACATTTGTAAGGTTGGGACATATGATAATATTGCTTATCCTTTAACCAAGCCTTTATCAAAGGCTAAGGTCATATCGTCACATTGGGATTGAGACGAGTACCAGAATTCTTTTAGATTATGTAATATGTAATAATTGAATGTTGTATTAATTATTTCATATATGATAATTGCATTCATTGTTCGAGTTTTATTATAAACTCTTTTTATTTAGTTTGACTAAATTTAATACTTTGTTTATCCGAATAGATTTTAAGACTATGTTGGATCCTATTCAAGTGAATAGGACGAACTTAGTATTTTGTCCATATTCACTCAATGAGTTGACGTCTCGAAGTAACTAGATTGTAAGTCGATCGATGGTTGGTTCAGCACCATGGGGTCATGGAGATGACTGGTCGATTACATAGACAGACTGTATGATACTCTGTCGGACAGTGACCTTTCTAGAGACCTTTAAGTCAATTAATTGATGCCTAGTGGTGGCAGGGTCTTCTATCTTATTCATATGAGTCGATTCGTTTGACTGGCGACCGTCTATGTGGGTCGGTGCAGTTTCCGATTGGTTTTGGTTGATGTTATAGGTCGTGCCGTGAAAGGAGGCCGATGGACATCTTCTGGGTCATGGTGATCAGCATCATACAGAGTAGATGAGTCAACATGAATTGTCCACCCACGTTGGGTACAAACATCTTCAGGCCACTCGAGGAGTAGTTACTGTAAATGCGTGGCCACGCTCGGAAAGGGATATATGGTAAATTTTCCGGTCAGATAGTTAATCTCCATATTGAGAAAACCACTCTAGATTTAATCAATCGCAAGTGCGACCTGAAAGACACCTTGCGTTGAGTGGGAGATGTGATAAAGAGACAAGTGAATTGGTGACGCACCCTTGTGTCAGACAAGTGGGAGATTGTTGGAGTAGGTGTCCTCCACAATAGTGCGCCACATAATAATTCTCATTAAGGAATATAATTGGAATATTTATTGAATATATATTTATGATTAGTCAGTTGATTAACGTAAATCAATAACGGTTGGTTGACTAGATTTTGACGTTATTGCCGTATGACGGCGGTGATCAACTGACCCGTTTCGGTCACACCTACAGGATGAGACCCAAATAGTAACTAATTATTTGTATATGATACAGTTGATTAGTCCATTACATATATTTGATATCTACGAGAGTTAATGGTTAGAAATTGAGTTAGGAACTCAAATTCGATTAAGTTTATTTTTCAATTATGTGATAATTGACTAATAAATTTATATCTTATTTTAATATGATTAAATAAGATCTAACTTAGTAATTAATCGTTAAATTACTAAATTAGTTGAGGTTTTGAGATAGAGGTAATTAGTTAATTATATTTTCAAGGAGTTGTAAAATAAAATAATTAAGCATTGTAGGACCCATTATATATTGATATAATGGTAAAATATCACATAAATGTTAAGTACATATTGTTTATTAATTTTTTTCATATAATTGTTATATGATCAAGTTAACACTTAATTATATAAGATAATTAACTATATATGATTAATAAGTATTTGTGGAACAAATATAAAAAAAATCAAAATGGACCAAAATGAGCCACATGTGGCCGGTCATGGTAGTAGTAGTAATCATAGTTGTTCTTGTTCATGCAAACAAATAACCATGTGATAATGACATATCATGCATTCCAAAATCATTACAAACACTACTACATTCTACTACATTGCAGGTGAATACAATAACAAAATAAGCGGCCATTTGGGACACATGAGGTCCGACCAAAATGGCTACAAAATGGACAATAGTTGTTCATTTTTCACTACTTCATTTTGTGCTTTAATTCTACCTCTCTCTAAACTTCAACCTTCTCAGTAAAACTCTCATAATACTAATATTTATTAAGTATTACTCCCTCTATTCAAGTCCATACACAACATTTCTCTTTTACATGTTTGCTAACGCACGAATTATCACGTAAATATGTCGAGTTTTACATTAAAAAAAAATAAACATTTTAAAATCTTATTGTACTTATAAAGGCGAATCAAATAAGATACCACATTTCCATATTTTATCTTACATATTTCAAGGAATCGTAAAGATTCTCTTAAAAGAAATGTTGTATTTGGACTTGAATGGAGGGAGTACTAGTGTAGTAATATATACTAATACTAGTAGTATAATATCTATCTTATTATCTAGTTAATAATAAGGTTAAATTATTTTACCCAATAGACCAGCATATGGAGGCATTTACCCCAAACGCTCATTAATAGAACAAAAAAAAAACAGATCTGGTAGAAGGGATTGACGCGCACTTTGAGCTAAAAGATGTATCCGCATAAGTATCGGATCCATGAAAGCACCACTTTAACTTCTTATTTCATAAGTTCCACATCTGTCATCCAGGGTCTAACAATGAGTGGTTTGCTATCAAACATGTGATATCCAGCCTACAAGACCACGTCTTTGTCTATGTTATCCTTTAATCAAACCAGGAAAACGCCATTTGGGAGGAAGGACACCGTGTCAATCCCATGCTTGCCCCAAATCCTATGAATATACCTAGTGAGGACCTACCATGGTGGGTTAACACCTAGGACAAAACAGTACACCACCTGATTTCAATACTCGACAACCTCGATCTTTAGTATCATAAGCAGAAAATTGGATCATGTCAACCATGAATTCCTCTTCTAAGGCCTTTTTATTCTTTTTCCCATTGTTTTGTAAACGATATATTATCCTTCTGAATGTCTTCCTTATCCTCCATAAGTAACCCATGGACCCCAGTGATCTCCTACACGAAATTAGTATGCAACCAATACTCTTCAAAAAGTCCTTTCATTTTATATCGTTTTTGGATAAAAAAACTACTACTTTGTGATTGCATATTAAGAAGTCTACAAGAATGTTTTAGTTTAGTTTTAGTGGAAGAATTTCTACTCATATGCAATAAGGATTGAAGAAAAAAAAGGAAGTCGTAGAGAGGGACGACGATCGTCCTAGGGTTCCTCAATTTTGTTTTTAGGTTAATAATTTGCTTCTAAAAGATTATTATTATATATTTTTTATTATTATTATTGTTATTTTTTTTATTTGGAGAAAATCAGGATCTTAAAACTAAATCAAAGGAATGGAGTAGAAGATCCTACAACTCCTACAAGGAAGTCAACGAGACTACCTAAAAACCAAACAAAATAACCATACAAGAAGGTGCAGCTCTAAACATTACAAGGATTCCTAAGTAAGACTAAATATTTAATCTTCCAAACTAGAGCTTCAATAGTGCATGAAGAGCCTTTGAAGATGCGCCTATTCCTTTCAGACCAGCGAAGATAGATTGTACACAACAAAGAACCTCTACGCTGCTTCTTGATCCAATTCTTCCCTCAGTGATGAGTATGGTACCATCTGAAAAGATGAGAAAGACGAGTGACATTAGTGGCATCTATCCAATATGAAGTAACTTGCCAGACAGAGGCAGAGTAAGAACAATCAAAGAATAGGTGCTCACAAGTCTCCAGACTATGCTCACATAGAGCACATCCATTAACTAAGGAAATTCCCTGATGACAAAGATTATCAGTTGTAGGAAGACAATTTTGAGTAGCCATAAGCCCAATCACACAATGCTTAGGATAGCAGCTAGAGTCCCAAATGGTACGATGCTGATAAAAGAAGGCCCCTCTGTTGGAGTAAGTGTCTCCACAATAGTGCATTTATATATTAAATCTCATTTGGAATATACGTGGCATGATTAGTATATTTTGATACTCCACGTCAGTTGATTAACGTAAATCGGTAACACTCGGCTGACTAGAGTTTGACGTTATTGTCGTATGACGGAGGTGATCAACTGATCCCTTTAGGTCACAGGAAAAGACCCAAATAGAATACTAATTATTTGTATATGATACAGCTTAATTAGTGCATTACATATATTTGATATGTACATTTAGTTACGAGAGTTATTTATTGGAAATTGAGTTAGGAACTCATTCCACTTAAGTTTATTAGTCAATTATACCATAACTGACTGAATAAATTTTACGTCTTATTTTAATACGATTAAATAAGATTTAATTTAGTGATTAATCGTTGATTCATTAAATTAGTTGAGGTAATGCATATATTTTGAGGTAGAGGTAATTAGTTAATTATATTTACAAGGAGTTGTAAAATAAATTAACTGGGCATTGTGGGATCCATTATATATTGATATAATGGTAAAATATCACTTAAAAGTTAAGTGTATATTGATTATTAATTTGAGTCATATAATTGTTTTATGATCAAATTAACACTTTATTATACAAGATAATTAAGCATATGATTATAAGTATTTGTGGGACAAATATCAAAAATCAAAATAGACCACATTTCACTAGTGGAGGCCGGATATAGTGCTAGTGGAGATCAATGATGATTGTTCTCATCTAATCCTATACTCCACCTTATCTTATGACATGTATTACACATGATCATTATCATTATACAATCCCATACACTACCATTATGCATGTGAATAAAATAAGAAGAAAATCACCCATTTTGGAGCTTGTGGGTGCCGGCCATAGTGCCATATAATGGGCACTTGTTATTCATTTTCAAACACTTGATTTTCATTCTTATTTCATACTTCTCTTTCTAACTCAACAACTCTCTAAAAAACTCACATGCAAACTAATATTCATACCATATTACTAGTGTAGTAATACAATAATATTAGTAGTATTTATCTTACTTATTATCTAGTTAACAATAAGCTAAGATTATTTGAGTTTAATCTTGGGTGCAACAAGAAGGAGACCTTCTACTTTGGAGGTTATTTTATGGAGGATCATCCACTAATTACATGCTCAAGAACAATAAGAGAAGTTCTTGTGGTGCCCCTATTAACCGAAAATCCCAATGTAAGGATGTTTTCGTCTTATATTTTATTTTATGCTTTTATATTTGCATGCATGATAACTAAATCCTAAATCATTAAGTTAATGTAATTTAATGAACTAATTAGAGGAGTCTAATTAGAGGTCTAGGACTTGCATGTGGTATCAGAGCTCAATTGTTACATGCATGTTGATTTTAAGCATTAAAATCGAGTTATACGATAACTTGGGTAAAATTGAAAATTTGTGTTAAAAATTGGTTTGCACGAAAATTTTGATTTGAATGCATACCTACTGACCTCAAAATGGTTGTGGTCAAATATGGTGAGTTTAGGGATTAATTTGCTATTTAGTTTGATTTATGGCTTTTAAATCACGTTAATATGCACTTTTTATGTTAAAAGTTAACTAAAAATAGTTTCATGTTGATTCTGGTCATGAAATTTTTATATGATCTCACATGAATATTGTACATACGTTATGTAAAATTTGGTGACTTTTAATTAAGTTTTGCATGATTATTGATTTTTATGAGATAAAAGTCAATAAAGTGAGATTATTATGTTCATAAAACTGAAACGTCCTTTTCTGGTCTTGAAATTTTTTGGTACATTTTGTAGTCTGATTTATATCATCCTGGTGAAATTTTGTAATTTTTTTCACTATATTACTATATTTAATGTATTTTATTTGATAAAACCGTTGAATAAAAAGTTATTTGTTCATAAAACTAATTCCAATTTTTTGGGCAAATTTTTCTGATTTTTAGGGTTCATGGAAATGTTCCAGAATGTACAAAATTTTTGGTTTCAAATTTTTATGAGTTATATAATTTATTTTGGGTTTATTTCATAAATGTTATGATTAAACATCTATATTTAGCAAATACGATCAATTCGAACGACTTTTAATACAAACAAAGTTAGTGGGGACTAATTTTGAGTTCTAAATCAGTTTAGATAATTAGTTTGAGCTTAAATACGATTGAAGTGTTGATTATTGATTTTTTAATGGTTAAAAATCGATAAAATCCATAAAACCGAGCTTGAATAAGCATGATAAGTGTTAAGGGCGATTTTGGTATGATTTTTTCAGCATTTTATTTATGTTGTTATTTTTGAATGAATGAATGTCATTTTTTTAAATTTTAATTCAAGTTGTAGCTAGTATGACCTAGATTATTTTAAATTGCATTACCCGTAATGTAAGGGAATACCAATTCGGTTGTAAATTTATTTGCGATCTCGTATCACCGTTTGTAATAATTTAATTTTATTTTCTAGATCAAATGTATAATAGGAATTTTATTTGTATGTTTTGTAATTAATTATTATGAAGACGGAGATTCCCGAAGTCGGTGTTCCAAAAGACGGTGCCTTTTTGGAGCATGTACCATGAAGAGGCAAGAGGCCAAGGAGTTTGTTTCCGATTTTGTAATCTACTAGTTAATTAGCTTAGCTAGGTGGCCATACTAGGATTTATTATTTGCTTGTTTTATGTTTTCCGTTCATGCCAAAATCGCCAACATGCATTTTTTATTTCTCGATTGTCAATTCAAAGTTATTCAAAATATACCGACTTAGTTCGCTTATAGGGAATTAATAACTTAATTGACAAGACCTCTCACATGACTTACAAAATTGAGATTAGCCTTACCAATTACTAACACCTATGAATCCCGTGTTCATTAGGGCTACCACGCTCGTGGGTCCCTTTTTACCTCGGGTAAGTAGGGTGATACGATCACAAGGTAAAATTGGATTGGACTCAACGAGATAAGCGTTATCTTGAGACAAGGAGATGGAGTTAGTTGAAATCCGTCAACCAAGAGTTCTAAGGGTAGAATTAGTCAAATATTGACTTACCATTTTTAGATAAAGGTAGCATACGATGACTATTTTTGTCTAAAGGTGGGTCTTGGAATCACTTATATAATTTCGTGAGGGGTCATTATATGAGTGACTTGTTTAAAATTGTTTTACAAGTAAATTATATATAAGCAATGAATGTTTATTTTCCGTTCATATTTATTTTATTCGCGCAATAACAAATAATTTTCCTTCTACGAACTTGTAAATCCGTTCAATCGTGG
This sequence comes from Heliosperma pusillum, assembly GCA_022085475.1. Lineage (NCBI taxonomy): Eukaryota > Viridiplantae > Streptophyta > Magnoliopsida > Caryophyllales > Caryophyllaceae > Heliosperma > Heliosperma pusillum. The sequence goes on from JAIUZE010048730.1 coordinate 9,829, forward strand.
AAAGGAGTTTCCATTATTTTATACGGTAGCATTTTGATTGCAATTTCCGTTTAAACCACCGTAGCTAATGACAAAATGCATTTTTCTTTTTGATCCTCATATTCACTATTGCAAATATCTCTTATGAAGAGTATATGAATAAGTCACACTTAGTCAAAAACGTTTTGATTTTGTTTTAGTGAGGTCTTCTTATTACAATGGTGCATCAATTTTTTGCTCTAAAGAAAATATTTTTGGTATGACGTCATAATGCTCCTTATCGAGGCTTACCTCAAAAGAGGCCAAATCAGTTGGGATGACTAGGTTAATCGATTTATTTGAAATCGTGAATAACCAAATACCGTAGACACTATATGAAAGGTTTATCCTTTTTGAAGGTAAAACCATGAATGAAATGAAGAATAGTCTTCATAATAATTCTAATCTACTTGTCTAAGTAGAGATTCATGAAAGTGAGTGGGATCTCTTGGAAAGATGTTTTATTCTTGATTGTTAAGAATATGACGAGGTTCAAGAGTAGGTTGGTACAATGTTGGCACAAGGAGAGGGAAAAAGGCAAGTCTATTTTGAATAGTAAGGTCAAAATCCAAGCAAGGTGTCAAACCCAACCTTTGATGATTCTATTCTTACAGTGTAGGACACAAGAAATGAATCTGCCCCAAGTTTTCTAAAAGAGTTAGAAATTGGGTGTACTATTATCACCCATAATATTTATATGATCGACATTTATTTTGCTAAAATGCAAGTTTTGGGTATTAGCTACCCATTATGGTTTTCATCGATCTATTCAATGCATATAATAATGATTCGTGCGACGACTAGCCATGATTAAATGTCGACCTACAAGGGAAATAGAACTATTGTAGTTTTTATTTCTATAGAGACATATAAAAGTTATAATGTAATCAATCTAGTTTTGGATTTAGAGGTATACTTTAATAAAAGTTATTATGTACACGACCTCTAAATAAAGAATATAGTATCCACTTTAGTGTACGACACAAGTGTTTCACTTTTATGAATAGAACAAGCGTTGTTTCCTTTTTATACCTATACTTGGTCAATGGTTATGCCATACCAATCAAAGGTAATTATATTCTTGACCTAAAACTAAAAATTACTTGTCATATAGATTGTAAAAGGCTCAAAATTGGTGACCCAAATCTAATCTTAATTCTTGATTGTGTAGCACATCTAAAACATTTGATTTTGAATCTTATGGTGTGTGCGAATCTTGTATTCAAGGCAAGATAATTCGTCCCCTTTTTTGTTGAAAAGGAAATCGAACTTGTGAGTTATTGGCCATATTACATAAAGAATATGTGTGGTCCAATAACAAACACAACCAGAGATGGTAATGACTACTTCACTTTATTTACCGACGACTTAAGTAGATATTGTGTTTAATTCTACTTAATGAGGTGCTAAGAGAAATCTCTGAAAAGTTCAAAGAGCTTCAATGTGAAGTAGTTAACCACCAAGAGTATTAGACAAGGACTTACGACTAAATCGTAACTATAAATATCTAAGTATTGACTTTGATTTTCACCAAACGTATTGTGAAATAGTTTCACGAGTTAACTTCTCTAACACGCATTATGAGATCAGGTGTTGTTGAATAGAGAAACAAAACCTTATACGATATGGTTTTATCTTTGTCAAGTTAATCTGAGCCACTTGACTTGTAACACCCGCAAATGTACCCTATTTTTCTAGTAGAAATATTTCACGAAACCTTTTCAGTAAATTAAGTTTTAAATTAGAATTTTAAGTTCCGAGTCGAATTTAGAATTTCCGAGTTCGTATTTGGAATTTCTGCGAGATTCCATGAAAATCCCGTCTTAAGGCGAGTTTGACTTTTCTTGACTTTTGAGTCGAGTTTGACTTTTCTTGACTTTTGAGTCGTCTTTGACTTTTCTTGACTTTTGAGTCGTCTTTGACTTTTCTTGACTTTTGAGTCGTCTTTGACTTTTCTTGACTTTTGAGCCGCCTTTGACTTTCGTTGACTTTTCCGACTCACCCTTTACTTATACTCCCTCCTAACCTTAACCTAATTCATTCTAACACAAACACAACACATTTCTTCTTCCTTAAGAAAACCATCAAAAACCTTGCCTCCATTTTTGATCCGTCTTAGATTTGTCGCTACTCCTTCGTTACTCGCTCAAATTCTCGTAAGTTCGTCTTATTCTTCCCCTCTTAGCTTCCTTTATTCATATTGGTAATAAAATTACCGTCTTTCTCGCTTTTTAAATAATCCGTCTTTCTCA
>JAIUZE010048734.1:0-13361 GCA_022085475.1 Heliosperma pusillum
CCTGTACATGTTACAAAGGTGAGAACCACAACGGTATCAAATACCCAAGAAGAGGTACTAGCCAACGTGAATATCTACATATAGAGGATGCAAAGAAGTTTTACCTGACGTTGCACAAACCGTCTTTTGTTCTTTCAAAGTACTTGGGGCAATTGCGTTTCCAATGCCCTTTGCCATTCAATAATAGCAATCCGCCCCGACGTGTTTGTGGACCTTGGGCTGGGCTTTGTAAAAGACCTTGGCCTTTCCCTTGCCGGATTTCTTGAAAAGAGTCTTACCCTTTCCCTTGTCCTTCCTCACCCCAAGGTTCATGTTCTTCATTTTCATGGAAAGAACATCCTTGGGTTCACTCCCACTAGCCTCCATGTCCCTCTACGCTTGGGTGAGGAGTGCATGGAGTTCATGGAAACTCTTGTCCATGCCATTCATGTTATAGTTCACCCTAAATTGGGTGAACTTAGGGGAGAGTGAATGAAGGATCTTACCCACCACCAAATTCTTCGGAATTTTGCACCCTAGACGCTCTAAGGTGTCCGCGTGCTCAACCATTTTGAGCACGTGTGGGCCAACTTTTTGGCCCCTTTGAAGCTTAGTGTCAAAGAATTTCGTAATCGCCTCATATTGTAGAATTTGAGGGACTTGCGAAAACATCGAAGTGATCCTCGTGAATATCGTATATGCATTGAGAGAAATCAATTGGAGTTTGAGTTTGGGTGAGATTGACCAAATCAAAACATTCTTGACGTCATTAGCAACCTTCAAATAAAGGTCATATTCGGCCCGAACCACCGCGGACGATCTTGGCGCGGGTTCGGTGGGGGGCTCTTCGACCAAGTAGCGAAGCACGTTATCGGACAACGCGGCGCTCTTGATCGTTGACTCCCATTCAACAAAGTTACTTCCGTCATCCTTTAGGACACACTTGTCCATGACGGTTCTCAACCATGAGTCCTTACCCAAGGTTGCAACATTTGATGATGTCGACATTATGCGAATATGGTAACTCACACCAAAAATAAAATATATAAACATTCATTGTTAATTTAACTGAAAAAAAATTTTTTTTTTTAACAGTTAGCATTCTATAATGACCCCTCACGAAATTATATAAGTGAAGACCCATCTTTAGAAAAAAATAGTCATCGCATGCTACCTTTATCTAAAAATGGTAAGTCAATACTTGACTAATTCTACACTTAGAACTCTTGGTTGACGGATTTCAACTAAATCCATCTCCTAGTCCCAAGATAACGCTTATCTCGTTGAGTCCAATCCAATTTTGGCTTGTGATCGCATCACCCTACTTACCCGAGGTAAAAAGGTACCCACGAGCGTGGTAGCCCTAATGAACACGGGGTTCATAGGTGCTTCAATTGGTAAGGCTAAATCTCAATTTTTTTTTTTAAGTTATGTGAGAGGTCTTGTCAATTTTGTTATTAATTCCCTATAAGCGAACTAAGTCGGTGAATTTTGAATAACTTTGAATTGACAATCGAGAAATAAAATGCATGTTGGCGATTTTGGCATGAGCGGAAAAAATAAAGCAAGCAAATAATAAATCCTAGTATGGCCACCTAGCTAATCTAATTAACTAGTAGATTACAAAATCGGAAACCAACTCTTTGGCCCCTTGCCTCTTCATGGCACCGTCTTTTGGAACACCGACTTCGGGAATCTCCGTCTTTATAATAATTAATTACAAAAAGATACAAATAAAAATTCCTATTATACATTTGATCTAAAAATGAAATTAAATTATTACAAACGGCGATACGAGATCGCAAATAAAATTACAACCGAATCGGTATTCCCTTACATTACGGGTATTACCGATTAAAATAATCTAGGCCATACTAGGTACAACTTGCATTAAAAATTAAATAAATGACATTCATTCATTCAACAATAACAACATAAATAAAATGCAGTAAAAATCATGCCAAAATCGCCCTTGATACTTATCATGCTCATTCTAGCTCGGTTCTACGGATTTTATCGATTTTTAACCATTAAAAATCAATAATCAACACTTAAATCGTGTTTAAGCTCAAACTAATTATCTAAAATGATTTAGAACTCAAAATTAGTCCCCACTAACTTTGTTTGTATTTAATTAGTTTGAATTGATCGTATTTGCTAAATATAGAGGTTCAATCATAACATTTATGAAATAAACCCAAAATAAAATATTAAACTCATAAAAATTTGAAACCAAAAAATTTAGTACATTCTAGAACATTTCCAGGAACTATAAAAAACAGAAAAATTTGCCCAAAATATTTGAATAAATTTTATGAACAAATAACATAGTATTCAACGGGTTTATCAAATAAAAACCATTAAATATAGTAAAATAGTGAAACAAATTATAAAATTTCACCCAGATGATATAAATCAGATTATAAAATGTACCAAAAATTGTAAAGATCAGAAAAGGACGTTTCAGTTTTATGATCATAATAATCTCACTTTATTGACTTTTATCTTACAAAAATCAATCATCATGCAAAACTTAATTGAAAGTCAAGAAATTTTGCATACAGTATGTAAAACATGCATGTGAGATCATATCAAAATTTCATGGCGAGAATCAACATGCAACTATTTTTAGTTAACTTTTAACATAAAATATGCATATTAAATGATTTAAAGGCCATAAATCAAAATAAAAAGCAACTTAATCCATAAAATCACCAAATTTGACCACAACCATTTTGAGGTCAGTAGGTATGCATGCAAATCAAAAATTTCGTGCAAACCAATTTTTAACACAAATTTTTAATTTTACCCAAGTTATCGTATAACTCGATTTTAATGCTTAAAATCGACATGCATGTAACAATTGAGCTCTGATACCACATGAAAGTCCTAGACCTTTAATTAGACTCCTCTAATTATTTCATTAAATTACATTAAGTTAATGATTTAGGATCTAGTTATCATGCATGCAAATATAAAAGCATAAAAGAAAAGATAAGACCAAAACATCCTTACATTGGGATTTTTCGGTTCAATATGGGCACAATAAGAACTCCTTCTTATTGTTCTTGAGCATGAAATTAATGGATGATCCTCCATAAAACAACCTCCAAAGTAGAGGGCCTCCTTCTTGTTGCACCCAAGATTAAACCCAAATAATCTTAACTTATTATTAACTAGATAATAAGTAAGACATAATACTACTAATATTGGTATATTACTACACTAGTAATATGTAGATAATATTAGAGTGTATGAGAGTTGTAGAGTAAGAAGAGTTTTAGAGAGATGTGAGAATAAAACACCAAAATGAAGTCATGCAAAAATGAACAACAAATTGCCCTTTTGAAGGCACTTTGGCCGGCACATATGTGCCCCATGTGGCCTCTAATTTTGATAATTTATTCTTATGCAAATATGTGGAGTGTAAGTAAGGTAGTGATGATTAGAGTTGTCATTTAATGTCACAATCATCAAGTGAATTAGGAGACTAGGCTAGGTAGTTAACCCCGACCTGGATCGAGAGATTGGAAGGGAAGGCTTGCTTAGAATTGATAGGTGACTCCTAAGAGGACGAGAGTTAATTAGGAAAATCCCTAGGGCGGTTTGAGACCGAGAGGAGAAAACCATTGCTCTTCTCATTAAAAGATTGACTTACTTAGTTGACCCCGTAGATGCCGATACTTCAGTGGACCGAATCCTAGCATATTTCTCTCTTATCTGATTTATTTCTTATTTATTTCTATCTTTTATTTCTCTTTCCTTTAATCTTATTTAGTTTAGTAAATCAATTTCAAAACCCATAGATTGTTACTTACAGATTTAGATTACAGTTAATTAGTTTCCTCCCTGTGGAGATCGACCCTACTTCCGCTATCTTCTTAGTTAGTTGACTTAGGTTTTATTTTTGGTGTATAACGACCACATCAGTCATCTTTTCACAAACTTCAGACGATTCGACTCACAGTTACATTGTCTCCATGCCTTTCGGGACGATCCTTTCATTCATTTAGGTGAGTGAGAGAGATAACACAGATCTCCAGTGTATTCTAACACCAAAGAACCCCCCACTCCTTTCCTTCTCTTATCACCCTCGTTTAGCATCTAAGAATTCAACAGATGTACACTAGGCTTATACGGTAACACTAGTATTTTGTTTCTATAACATTAGTCGTGCGTAATTGGCAGAGCTTGTTACTGTAAAAAGGGCAGAACTCATCCAAATTCTCAATAACAAGCAAAGTAACGCGCCTCGCGTAGCCCACATGTAGCTCGTGCGACAAGAAATAAAACCGGCCCCTGGCCAGTTAAGACTGAACGTCACTATGCTCTTGAATTTTGGCATTTGGATATCCCCATGTCATCAAAATCGTTAGCTTCTCACCATGGCAAGCCTGAGCATGTATCAAGACAGCTTAGACAATGATATCAACCTTGGATTTTTTAATCCTCTTCGGGTTCGAGACACAAGTCGACATTGTTGCCAAATGAGCAAACTTATTCAGGAGAATCATTTCACTCCTCTTTCTTTCCACATTTTGAAAACCGCATTTTTCAAATCTTTCGTTTTGCGTCACTTTAGGCCACTAACGTGCAAACATGTAATTTGTGTGATTTCTCTGTGATGTGATTTTCGGCAGCATGACGGCGAAATAGTCGTCTACCTAACCTGTTTTATTTTTCAGACTAACTTGCATGTACAGAAAACCCGCAGCAGCAGAAACACTCAGGCCATCAAATACAACCAAAAGAGGCATGTACATCAAACTGAGGGCTCTCACACCAAGACAGAGTCAAAAATCCAAAATCTAGGGGCTCTCGCCCAACCAAGGCCAAAGCCAAGCCCAACAAAAGGCAAGCCAAAGACAAAGACAAAGCCAAAGCCAAAGCCAAAGCTAAATCAAAAGCCGAAGCCAAGGCAAATCCTGAAAAAAAAAATCTGAATTCATAATCCAAAACAAAGTCCAAAATCTAAAACTAGGGCTCTCGCCCGAGATAAAATCCAAAATGTGCAAAATTAAATCAAAATAACCAAAATCTACATACAAAACAAGACAAACTAATCCTCATAACCAAGCTCAGCTAGCACCTAAAGAGCGACAATCTCAGTGTCTTTAGCTCCCTCAATAAACAAGTTGTCTCCTCCGAGACTCTTCTAGCTCGCGCTTTAAGACTCTCTACAAAGAAATCAATTTTCTTCAAAATGAACAAGGAACGAGAGGTTCATACCTGTCGATCCCGGCCACCTACGAGTGTCTCAAGGCCGTAGCCCTCAGCCGATTGGCCACCCTCTATAACGCTACGTGCCGAGACGGTGCCACCTGCATTCAAATCAAGTGCATTCCTATTCAATAGCCATAATTGGATAATTGTACTCCAGCACCTTGAGGCATGCCACCTTGATCTCCTACAGACATCGTAAGAAGAACCCTGGCTCTTATTTCCCTCACCGCTAGTCATTTCAAGCAATCCCAAGCGGTTTTAGCACATCAAGCAACTTGAAGCGAATTCAGCAACGACAAACATTCCTCGGCAATTTCAGCATGTTAAGCAACGTCAAGCGATTTCAACAACGTCAAGCAATCCTTAGCTTTTTCATCACGTCAAACAATCCTTAGCAAATTCAAGCAATGCCAAGCAATATTTCAAGCGGGTTCGAGTAACCCCCAGCAGAATTGCAGCTCTTGCTGCATCTTTCCCCCAGCAGAGCTCTACTTAGGAGTTTGGTTATTACAAGTTTGTTGCTTGTGGGCCCAAATCCTTTTCATATCTTTCTCCAACGATAGTTTGCCTGAAGACTGACGCATGAAGATTATCATAAAACGCCCATTCAACGGCAGGATGATTATCACATACAATGGCTGTCGAGCTTCATCACACGCCCACTCAACGGCTAGCGAGCCACATTACGTACACCCTTCCGCAGCAAAATTCTACTTCAACATTGATAAGTGATATTTTGTACTAATTTATCCCCCGTTTTAGCTCGATTTCTATACGATTTATGCACTTTGTTAAGTGATTAACGAGCTAATATTGCTATTCTAGTTGTTTTGCGTGTTTTGACTCGTTTTATAGGAAATAAAGCGGTTTTGCTATATTTTCTGTAACACCCGGAAATGTACCCTATTTTTATAGTGAAAATATTTTACGGTTACTTTCAGTGAATTATAGTTTTAATCGTAAATTTCATTTTCCGAGTCGAATTTAGAATTTCCGAGTTCGTATTTGGAATTTCCGCGAGATTCCATGAGAATCCCGTCTTAAGGCGAGTTTGACTTTTATTGACTTTTTCCCTTATATTCCACTCATTCTCCCTTAACCTATTTCATTCACTCAAACACCAAAAACCTTACTTCTTCGTTAAGCAAAACCAAACCCTTGCCTCCATAAACTTTCCGATCTTAAAATCATCGTAGCTTATTCGTTCTTTGCTTAAATTGACGTAAGTTCGTCTCATTCTTCCCCTCTTACATTCCTCTATCCGTATTGATATTAAAATCATCGTCTTTCTCACTTTTCAAACTTTCCGTCTTTCTCAAGACGAATTTTATTCATCTTTTATGATCTATTTGTAGGTGGTGACCTCCAAGATCCCGACAAAAACTATTTTCTAATTGAAGAGGAGCTTGACGAGTAGTGAAGACGCATAAAGGTAACGGTAAAGAGTTACTCGGTATCATTTACGTGCTTTACATGCTTTATATGCTAGAAATCGTATTTAGAATACGATTAGAAAGCTTAGGATTCATGTTATGGATGATGATTGTTATTATTTGATGATTGTTGATGATGAATATTTATTATTGATAATTATTAGAAGTGAATTATGAGAATTGGAATTGATTGGAATGATGTTTGTTGCTCACGGGTGAAGAGGTGCTCCCAGCCGGGTGACCGGCCGCCGGTCTGCCCACCGGCTAGGAACACATCAGTAGGAACTTTGGAAATTTTGGAGTTTTTGTATAGGGGTGCTCCTGGCCGGTGTACCGACCGCCGGTCCATCGACCGGCCTGGAACACATGCCCTGTTTTCTATGATTTTTGGATTTTGTCTTGTGCTCCGAGCCGGGGTACCGGCCGCCGACCTCCTGACCGGCCTGGAAAACGGCTGTGTTTTTCGTATATAATTTCTAAAACTCGTAATTTATAATAGTTCGCATGATCCGTTTATCGTATAATTTTACGTAGTGACTTATAATATTCATGTTTTGGATATATGATATTTCATTCGCTTGTATCACATGTTTTGTGACGGTTTTTGCTATGTCCCACTTTGAGTCGGTTTTTACAAATGATACGGTTCGAGCACTATTTTGTCTTGTGCTTTGTACTCTCATTCCCTTGGCTACCTTCCCGTTTGTAAGGCTGGAATGTCGGAACGAAGAGGTATCCTACTGCTTAAATGCATGTGTTAGTGGGCATACGACGACGTTGTTGGGAGACGAATGCTATGCGTTGATCGACCCGGCCGTCAAATGTTGTGTACTTGCGAGGTGGTGTTATTTGCATGTAGCGTACCGCTTGTTTATCGCATGTCGAATTGGAACACGTTTATTCCGAGAATCTGGCCAGGTTTAGACTAGGACCGTATTATTATCGTCGTGCTACCAGGAGGAAATTAGTCTACATATACGAAATGTTTATCGTGTATGCGTTCATGGAAATGTTTATCCTGTGGATGCCTTTTAATCATACTTGCCATGTACACGGTGCTAGTGCGTTTCATTTACCGTGAGAGATGTCGTCTTTGTGTCGTCTTTCTTGAATGCGTGATTTCATGATATTATTCATGGTCATTGCATGATTGGGCATCGTCTATGAATTGGTATGTTTGAATGGATGATTAACATGATGGATTTATTCATGGTCATTGCATGACTTGGCATGGTTTGTTTGTCGAGTCTAAATCTTATCAAACTTATACCGCTAACGGTGAGATGTAAGCCCTAGTGAGCGTATTCGGTTGCCTAAGAGTGTCTTTCCCGAGTCTTTGTATAACATGATGGATTCGGACTTGTACTTCTTATACTCTTATCATTATATATCGATTGGCCTATCTATCCTTATTGTCTTTCATATGTATATCTATATATATATGCATGTTTTACTTTTGTATTTCCTTTTATGTACGTTTAATGTGATATGGCTGGGAGAACCCGGAGTTACTCCCCACTGACTGTGGCGTTCATGTTTTTCATGAATGAACAGGTTGCTTGCATGGATGGCTTTTTGCTTATGCTATTTTGGGTTCGGGTGTGAGCTAGCGGGCGTTGTCCCTGGAAGTTTCACCTCTAGACGATTTTAGCTAGTTTTGCTAAACACTTTTTCTTTGCTAAAATTTTAAGAGACCCCATCTCTTTGTTGTATTTTGTACTTAGTTTGTAATATTTTGACATTCCTCGTATTATCTATCTTGCATGTATAAAAGTTTTTAAAACACCGTAATTCCGCATATTATTTCACATGCTTGTATGTTTTATATTTCCGCATTCGCGAGGGTTGTCACATTTTCTTACTATTTGGAGCAAAGGCACTAGAATACGAGTTTTCATGTAACCGATGATAGCCATTTCACGATTTGATTACGATTCCGCTACATCCTTCCTCGAATGGACTTATCTTGGACTTTGACTTTGTACTTCAAAGTAAAACATCATCCCAAGTCAAAGGAGGACTAGCCCAAGCCCAATTGCATGTTACATTGACCAAGACCAAAGCATAGGATTCCGTGCCCAAAGACGAAATTGGAAAAGACAGAAAAACATCTGGGTTACATACCCGCTCGGATTACCACATACCCGATCGGGTATGTTTGCGGCTGAGGCGGGTCTTGGCTCTTCCTCTACCAAGCTCAAATGAGTGATTAAAGGCTTTGACTACGGTATGAATTTGGACGATGCAGCAGCCATGCAGCCCTATAAAAGCCAAGGATCATCTCATACAAATCATATCTTATATACACAATTCATACTTTTTATATACTTTTATATACTTTATCATATCTTTATAATATCTTTATCATACAATTAGCATAATTTACATACTTTCATTTACAATTTACACAATAATCCAATAGTTTACGTCTTTCTTTCATACAAGTTTTAGATTATAGTTTATGCAATTTCCTAGTACTTCGCTACTGTTTTTATAAGCTTTTGTTATTGGGTTGGATATATGTTCTTTACTTTCGTTCTATTATAATTTGCATTCCAAACTCGGTAATCTTCTATCCTTGATTTACTTATGCAATTCTCATCATCATGAACTATAATCTCATTAGTATTATTCTCATATTATTGTTGTTAGGAAATCAATGTAAAAGCAATCTAGTTGAAACTAAAACATCGTTTAATATGCCTTCTTTTATTTTGCCTAATCATATAATCATGGAATTCATCACTAGAATTATTATTAATATAATCACCATAATCATTGTAGTATTTAATTTCATAGTTTAATTTCCTACATCTTTTTCCTCTTAATTTACTTAATCACATAAATTAGATTAATTCTAACATTGTAAGATTATCATTGTGTAAATACAATAAATAGAATTTTAATATCGAAATGATTTACTAGTTAAAATGAATTAAAAGAAGAGTAGATACCAATTGAACCATCTAGTTTGTTTCTTCTTTTGGTTATGCCAAATTCTATAACTTTGTTTAGTGGCCATGAACAATTATTTGTATTAGTCAATTTCCGTCTTTGTAACGAGAGTTGGGATGGGAATTAGGACTACCAATAGGGGTTTAGTGACCTAATCATGCTGAGAGGACGTTAGGACCCACTAGAAAGTCGGTACGAATCCGAGAGGAATATACCGCTACAAGTCTTAGACAATCGTAGTAATTCTAATGTTGGTCTCAATAAAACTTTTAAATCGTTTTGCATGTATTTCTCTTTCACTATATCGATTTGATTAGATAGTTTATTTTACCGTTTTAGATAGTTTATTTTGTTGTTGTTTAGTTAGTTTACTTTATCGTCATTTTATTATCGTTCTTAGATAGTTTACTATATTGTTATTAGCTAGTTTATTAGTTAGTTAGATAGCTTTTCAATATTGTTATTTTAATTATCGTCCTTAGTTAGATATTAAATATTGTCATTTGGATCAGCACACTTACCCGATCGGATTCGTGACAACCCGATCGGGTAAGTTGTCTGTTTTGAGTATTAAATATCGTCATTTACATACTTGTTATTTAAATATCGTCATTTACATACTTGTCATTTTATTTTATGTTAGTAGTTTAGACAACCACCTCAAATGACTCGGACTTAAATGAAAATCACTCCATAACAATTCATAGTTAACACGTACTCCCTGAGGATCGACACCCTACTTCCCTAATACATTCCTTATGTTGTTAGCCTAAGTGTGGGTAATTATTTTTGTATCGGGCTCGCGACAAGCACGGTCAAATTTTGGCGCCGTTGCCGGGGAGCACGGTTTTGTTTATCTATGTATTGCTGATTTTTGTTTAAAATTCTACCATTTTTTGGTACAACCGTACCTCAAAATCATCACTAACTTTATTTTTTGTGTTTTTCTTGTAGGTTGACAAAAATGGTGCTAACAAAGGAAGATCCAAGGTACCGGGTTTTTGAGCTCGCTAGTGGGATCCTAAGGTTCCATATGATTTTGATTGCTCTCATCGAGGGTAACCAATTTAGTGGTAAACCAAATGAAAACCCGTTACACCATATCCAAATCTTTTGTGAATTGTGTCAAACCCTTATGAGGGAGGGAATCACCCAAAACGAAATTAGAGAAACTCATACTTCTTTTCTAGCTTAAACTCACTCAAATCAACCATTTTATCTCTCCAAAAGAGAGTAGAAGAATTGACCTCATCGAGTTCTGGCCAAACCACCCAAGGGAGTGAAGAACCATCGATTGTCACAATTGTCATGATTAGTGATAAACCTTGTGATCATCCTCTTGGGAATGGAAAGAGTAAGGAGCCCATCTTTAGGTTACCCCATGAACTTTGCAATAGTCCAACACTAGCCAAACCAACCAAAGTCCCTACACAAGAGGAGACATCCCGTCTCGAAGCTTTGATCATGAAATTGATAAAAGCTCAAGGGAAATTAGAAGAAAGAGTTGTTGAAACAACAAGGGCAAACGACAAAGCTTTCTCAAGGTTGGAGGCGCGGATTGGCAAAACATCTAGAGAAAAAGAAGCAACCAAAGGCTCTCACAAGGAACCTACCCTTGAAGAAGGGAAGGTTATCATTCCTTCCAAACTTAAAGATCCAGGTTGTTTTAACATTTCTTTCACAATGAGTCTTCATAAGGTCAAAAATGCATTGTGTGATTTAGGAGCCGCTATTAGCGTCATGCCTTTTTCCTTCTATCTTGACCATTGCCCAATACAAATGAAGATCATTAATACTAGCCTTCAACTAGCCGATGGATCTATGCATACTCCAGCAGGAATTGTGGAAGATGTCCCCATACGGATTGGATACTTCCTTATTCCCGTTGATTTTTATGTCATATTTTCAAAGAAAGAAAGAGACGACTATATTATATTAGGAAGACCCTTCCTAAATACAGTTGGGGCTTGTATAGATGTGCAAGGAGAGAAGATCACCTTTGAAATGGATGGATCTAGTGCTACCTTTGATAAAAAGGGGAATGTATTGAGTGTAGGTGATGGTGACCTCGAAGCATTCAAAGCTTCGGAAGTATATTTAGATTGAGATTGCTATGGATGATGGTGAGGGTAAATGAAAAATTCAAGGACGAATCAAGCTACAAGGAGCTCATATCCCTTCATAAGGCTTAAGGAGGGATAAAAACACAAAGTCTAGCATGACTTAAAAATGCGCTTGTCGGGAGGCAACCCGTCTTTCTCTTTACTTTTTCTTTATGCATTCTTTATTCCACTAATTAGACAATGATTTTGGATTTGGACTATTTTATTTGGACTATATTTTTTGGATTTTGTGTTGTAATAGTTAGGAACAATTATCGTTTTACTTACTATTTACATTTAGAAATGCATGTTTAGTTGATAGTTTTTCGTACTTGGAATTGGAGGACTTATTGAGACAACAAGGAGCTATCCTTGGCCCAAGTTGCCAAGATTACTAAGGTTAGTAAGTATGTTCAAGGACATAGCCAAAAGGTAAGTGCAAGTAGCAAAGAAAAAAGAAACAAAAACCGAACCAGCGAACTTCCCCAATCGGATTCCTCTATACCCGATCGGGTATATTGTCTTATTCGTATTTTCTTCTATTTTCTTCTATAAAGCCAACTTGCTACCCTTTGCTTGCTGCCATATACCCGTGTTCTTCAACTTTCAAAGCTCAAATTCTCTCAAAACCTTCATTCCTTAGTCTTTTCTTACAAAATTTGTCACTATAGTTCGTCAAAGGCAACTTCTAAGCATCATCAAGTAAGTTAATTCTACTTTAGTTACTTCAATCTCTCTATTTTTCAGAAATCCAACATGAAGAAACCATAACCCAAATTTGGGGGTTCTTGATTTTGATTGAAAAACTTGTTCAAATTGGATTTCTAATGCTTCTTACATGATATAGAGTGAATGTTAGTGATTAATTAGTATGCTTAATATGAGTTGAATGCTCATTCGCCAATTAGGATACTCATCTTTACTATATGCTAAGAACTTATGCTTAAGTGGTAGTATGATGCTTGAATTCATGCTTTATACTATGAACTTATGATCTTATTGTGTTAATTTAGCATTAGTGTAACACCCGCAAATGTACCCTATTTTTATAAGTAAAATATTTTACGGATACTTTTCAGCGTATTTTAGTTTTATTTTAGAATTTAATGTTCCGAGTCGAATTTAGAATTTCCGAGTTCGTATTTGGAATTTCCGCGAGATTCCATGAGAATCCCGTCTTAAGGCGAGTTTGACTTTTCTTGACTTTTGAGCCGCCTTTGACTTTCGTTGACATTCTCCTTCATATACTCCCTTCCTCACCCTAAACCTAATTCATTTCCCACAACTCAAATTCATTTCTTCTTCTCTAAGAAACCCAAAACCTTGCCTCCATTTTCATCCATCTTCGAATCATCGCTACGCCTTCATTTCTTGTTCAAATTCACGTAAGTTCGTCTTATTCTTCCTCTCTTAGCTTCCTCTATCAGTTTTGGTAAAAAAATTACCGTCATTCTCGCTTTTTAAATTATCCGTCTTTCTCAAGGTGAATGATATTCATCTTTTATTATCTAATTGTATGTAGGTGGAGACTAGGAAGGTTTAGAAACCGTTTAAAGAAGCGAAAAGGTAACGGTGAAGGGTTACTCGATATCATTTACGTGTTTTATTTGTTTTCTAGGCTAGTAATTGTATTTAGATTATGGTTAGTATGCTTAGGACTTGTGTTGTT
>JAIUZE010048736.1:0-16689 GCA_022085475.1 Heliosperma pusillum
TATCGAGTAACCCTTCACCGTTACCTTTTCGCGTCTTTAATCGATTCTAAACCTTCCTAGTCTCCACCTACATACAATTAGATAATAAAAGATGAATATCATTCACCTTGAGAAAGACGGATAATTTACAAAGCGAGAAAGACGGTAATTTTATTACCAATACGGATAGAGGAAGGTAAGAGGGGAAGAATAAGACGAACTTACGTGAATTCCGTCAAAGAACGAATGCTCTAGGATGATTCGAAGATCGAAAAATGGATGGAGGCAAGGGTTTGGGGATTTCTTAAAGAGGAAGAATTGATTTTGTGTTTGTGTAGGAAAAATAGGTTAAGGAGTATGAGTATAAGTGGTTATGAAGGGAAAAAGTCAACGGAAGTCAAAGACGGTTTCCAAAGTCAAGAAAAGTCGAACTCGACTCAAAAGTCAAAAAGTCAAACTCGACTCAAAAGTCAAGAAAAGTCAAAGACGACTCAAAAGTCAAGAAAAGTCAAACTCGACTCAAAAGTCAAGAAAAGTCAAACTCGCCTTAAGACGAGATTTTCATGGAATCTCGCAGAAATTCCAAAAACGAACTCGGAAATTCTAAATTCGACTCGAAAGATAAAAATCTTAGTTAAAACATAAAATTACTGAAAAGATTCCGTAAAATATTTCTACTAGAAAAATAGGGTACATTTCCGGGTGTTACAAGTATGGTTCTCATTTCATTTCTATAAGCATTGCATTCATGATTCACTAAGATTTGAAGCCTTTTTCACTTTAATTTACCCCTCAATAATTAGCCCCTTCATACAAATGCTTCTCAAAAATAATAGCTACATGCAAAAACTGCCTACCTTTTGAGCTAGTAGCTAGACTATGGTGTGTGGGTGCTCTTATTGAGAAGATTTGTTCTTATCTGTCAAAAGTGAATTTGGAGAGCGAAAAAGTTCGAGAAGTGAAGTTTTGTTCAAAAGAAAAAGAGAAAAAAGAAAGAAAAGAAAAAGAAAAATCGAAATGGAAAAAGAAAAAAAAAAGAAATAAAAGAAGAAGTTGTGAGTATCTCCTAAAAAAAAAAAAGTCAATATATAGAATGAGTTCACTCTTGTGTTTCGTGTGGAATAAGCCAAATTGTTACTTCTGGCTTCATCGTTTTTCGTCTTCTGGGAAGTTGACCGAAAGTTTGGATTGAGTATTCATTTATCATTGGTCAGTAGCTAGCTTATTCTAACCTTCACATGACCATAACTATTTGTCCACCTTTCACCCATTTCCCAAAGCCTTCTTCTCATTTTTCGGCTTCTTTTCTATGTGCATTATGATCTTTGACTTGTGTTTTGAATTGTTTACCATATTAGACTGCGGACACATTTTCATAAGTCGTAGATAGGTGAGTGTCTCAAACATTTACACATAAAGAAATCACCTTTTACATACATTGAGTGTTCGAGTGTACCGTGAGAGTCCATCTGTCAAAAGATCATGCAAGAGCCGAAATTCTGTAGTGAAATTCTTTGCGCTACGCCGTTATGTAAATCTCAGCCATGTTTATGTATCATTCTTGCACACGTTGCTTTTGGGTTATGATTCATTATGTTTCCAAACCTTTATGTTGAGATTTGTTTCTTGATGGTATAGTAGCCAATGCTTGCAACCTTGTCCTGGTATTGTTTGTTATATTTGCTTGAGGACAAGCAAAGGTTTAGCTTGGGGGAGTTTGATAAGTGAATATTTGTATGATTTTAACCCCCAGTTTAGCTCAGTTTTGTATGTCATTTATGCTTTGTTAAGCCATTTTATGAGCTAATATCGTCTTCTAGGCGAATTCCTGTGTTCTAACTTGTGTTGTAGGGAAAGTGACGTTTCTACGCCTTTTTTCTATATTCCCGAGCATTTGCCTAGAACCCGACGATTCGAAGAAGCAAGCTTGACCATGTGTAGAGCATTTCAAGAAGGTTCACTAACTTAAGAGAGGGAAGAAGCAAAGACGGTTTCGTAGTTGTCGGAAGACCAATCAATTAGACGGGAGAATTCATAGCTTTACATCATATCCAAGCAACAAACCCGATTGTAGAGTCAAGGGGGATGTTGTAAGTCAAGTCAAAGCGAAGGAAGATGAAGCGTTAGTCAAGAGCTTCCAGAAGACGACTTACTCGATCGGGTAAGTGTGTACCTGATCGGGGATGTGTGCTGATCCAAGCATTGCGGCTCCTTCTTCCTAAATTTGTCCTATGTGTTTAATGCCCGACCTCTTCTCCACGAAACCCTAATACTATAAATAGATGCTCCAAGCCCCTCATCTAGGACACACTATCTCACACAATCTAATCTTATATCTCATACAATCTTCTTATTAGTTTTATCTTTAGTTTTAGTCTTTCTAGTTTAGTTTATCTTCTTCTTTTGTCTTTTGTTTCTAGTTTTTTTCTGTCCATTTTCTATCAAAACATTAGTGTAGTTCAATAAGAATTTCAATCTTTGTATCTACTTTGTTGGGTTCAAGAGTTGTAATTCAAAGTACGGTATTTCTATGCGAGGGATTTCTATTATTGTTATCGATTTCATCGTTGATCGTCACATAGGTATTCCTAATTTATCCTTTGCTTATTGTTTTTATTGCTTTCCATTTGATTGTTATTTTCTATTCATATCATTTAGATTCATTTTCATATTGTTATAATCGCAGTTTCATTTCTTAGATTGTCATATAGCATCGTTATTATCGCCACATAGAGAGTCTAAATTATTGTTAAAATCGACTAAATGTGCTTATCTTAACTTTCATTGTTAATATCATCATAATCATGAGTGAGTAGTCACCTTTCTAGGTTGTAGGGTAGCCATGTTAGATTGATTAAAAGATGATAATTGGATAAAAGAAATTGTGCTTTTAAAACATTGTGTCTATGCATGTTTGGACTTTAACGATAGTTGACGATTCTTGATCACAATCATTGACTAGTATGGAATTCTTTTCCAAGGTAGATATACGAGATTTGAATAGACAAAGCATGACATGGTGGATTAAGACCTAGTAAATCGCACAAAAAGCCTGCTAGACCATCTGATCTATGATTGTAATGAACACACCATTCTTACGAACGCTCAATGAATTATTTGCATATCCCAAATCCAATTTCATCAATATGTCAATCTACATGTGTGAACCTATTTCCCTAGATACTTCTCATTATTGTTAAATCATCATTTGCTTTATTGTTTTCATTCTAGTTTGCTTTTATTTTTGTTTTTATTTATGTTCTTTATTAGTTCAGAATTCAAAACCTTAAAACCCAGAAAATTGTTAGGTAAAACTCAATTGTGAGACGATTCACAATCCATAGGAAACACCATCTCCCTGAGGATCGACCCCTACTTCCCTAATTACATTAATTTGTTATTAGCCTAGTCTGGGTAATTTATCTTTGTATCGGGCTTGCGACAGGACCGATCAATTGCACTTGTAATCCAGGAAAGAGTAAGGAGCCCATCTATAAGCTGCCCCACGAACTTTACAATAATCCTTCAATAGCCAAACCAACCCGAGCCCCTACACAAGAGGAGACATCCCGTCTCGAATCTTTGATCATGACTTTGATAAGAGCTCAAGGGAAGTTAGAAGAAAGAGTTGGTAAAGCAACGATGGAAAATGACAAAGCTTTTTCAAGATTGGAGGCAAGGATTGACAAGACAACCCAAGATTTTCCCAAGGAACCTCCCCTTTTAGAAGGGAAGGTTATCATTCCTACAAAGCTTTAAGATCTAGGTTGTTTTAATATTTCCTTCACATTGAGTCTTCATAAGGTTAGAAATGCATTATGTGATTTAGGGGCCGCTATTACTGTCATGCCCTTTTCCTTCTATCAAGACCATTGCCCAATGCAAATGAAGATTACAAATACTAGCCTTCAATTGGCCGATGGTACTATGCATACTCCAGCGGGAATTGTGGAAGATGTCCCCATTCGGATTGGATACTTCCTTGTTCCCGTTGATTTTTATGTAATCTTTTCAAAGAAAGGTAGTGACAACTATATCATATTAGGAAGACCTTTCCTAAATACAGTTGGGGCATGTATCGATGTACAAGGAGAGAATATCACTTTTGAAATGGAGGGATCACGTGCCACTTTTGATAAAAAGGGGAATGTAATGAGTGTAGAAGATGGTGACCTCGAAGCATTCAAGGCTTCGGAAATGTATTTGGATTAGATTGCCATGGGTGTTGACAAAGTTAAATGAAAGTTCAAGGACAAAAATCAAGTCTAGCATGACTTAAAAATGCGCTTGTCGGGAGGCAACCCGTCTCTCTCTTTACTTTCTTTTTTTGCATTCCTTATTCCACTCGATAAACAATGTTTGATAATTTTGTTTTGGACTATTTCATTTGGACACTCTTTTTGGATTTTTGGGTTGTAATAGCTAGGAAACAATTTTCATTTTACTTGTTATTTACATTTTTAGAAATGCATGCTTAGTTCGTAATTTTTCGTACTTGGAACTGGAGGACTTATTGAGACGAAAAGGAGCTACTCTTGGCCCATGTTGCCAAGTCCATTAAGGTTAGTAAGCATGCTCAAGGCCATAGCCAAAAGGTAAGAGCAAGTAACAAAGAAAAAAAGAATAGAATCCGGATCAGCAAACTTACCCGATCGGATTCATGTATACCCGATCGGGTAAGTGTCCTGTTGCGTGTTTTGTCCTATTTTCTTCTATAAAATCAATTTGCTACCGTTGCTATGCTGCTACTATCCCGTGTTCTCCATCCTCAAAGCTCAAAATATCTCAAAAACCTTCATTTCTTAGTCTTTTCTTGCGAAATTTGTCACCATAGTTCATCCAAGGAAACATCTAAGCATTATCAAGTAAGTTAATTCTACTTTAGTTACTTCAATCTCTCTACTTTTCAGAAATCCAACATGAACAAACCCTAACCCAATTTTGGGGGTTTTTGATTTTACTTGAAAAACTTGTTTAAATTGGATTTCTAATGCTTCTTACATGTTATAGAGTGAATGTTAGTGATTAATTAGCAAGCTTACTATGATTTGAATGCTCATATGCCAATTAGAATACTCATCTCTACTTTATGCTAAAAACTCATGCTTAATGGTAGTATAATGCTTGAATCCATGCTTTATACTTTGAACTTATGCTCTTATTGTGTTATTCTAGCATTAGTACCTTTAAGTAGTGCCCAAACTCAAGATTCAAGTGTAATGTTGCTCAAAATCTTAGTGAAATATTGTTATGCTTAAAAACATCCATTTGTGCTCAAAAGTGGCATGATAATGTTTCACCTATGTAATTATGCTTGAATTTGTGCTTAAAAGCCTAGTATTCTAACACTTATGCTATCAATTTGTGTGTATGATGAAGTGTTCTAATACTTGTTTCTTGTAGCAAATGGCACCTAACCCAAATCTTAGGAGATCAAAGAGGGCAAGAACTACCAACCAAGAGGAAAGTAGTAGAGCCCGTGAAGAGGACGTAGAAATGCTAGAAGCCAATAATCAAACCGGAAATCAAGGAGGACAAGATGATATGCATGATCCCGATTTTCCGGATGTGGAGTTTAGTTCGAACAAGCAATGGCAAAGTTGGTTTATTATCAAGAGCAAAGGTATGAGAGCTACCAAATTCCTTGATATTTCTTCTTTAAGGCACATGAAGCTTTATGAGCATGTCAAGGTATTATTTAGGGGTCTAGGAATGGCTACTGCTATGAACTTTAATTATAAGACCTACCCCCAATTGACCCTTGAATTCTTGAGTTCATTTGAGTTGAAAAGACCTAGGCAAAAAGACTTTATTCCTCAAGTTCGGTTTCGATTGTTCAACGATGACTATAGTATGGACTTAGGGACCTTTGCTGATCAATTCGGTCTCACCCATAGGGATACTGTTGAAAGTCCATAGACCTTAATTAGACTCCTCTAATTAGTTGCTAAATTACTTGTTAATTTAGTATTTAATGATCTATGTAACATGCATGCAAATATAAAGACATTTATATAAAAGAAGAAATTTCCTCACATTGATATGGAAAATATATGGGCACAACAAGAACTCCTTCTTGTTGTTCTTGAGCTACAAATATGGATGAACACAAGTAATCTCCAAAGTAGAAGATCTCCTCTAAGTTGCACCAAGATGAACCAAATAATATACCCTTATTATTAACTAGATAATAAGATAGATAATATACTACTAATATTAGACTATATTACTACACTAGTAATACTTAAGAAATATTTGTATATGAGAGTTTTCAGTGAGAGGAAGGATTTTAGAGAGAAGTAAACAAATTGCACAAAATGAAGTAAGTATAAAATGAACAACAATTGTTCATTACAAAGGCCATTTGGCCAGACCATGTTGTCCATAATTGGACTCTTATTTTGTTCAATTTGATCACATGCATTTGAGTGGAGTGTTGTAGTATAAGTGATGATTATATTCAACTTGTTATGTCACTTTCAATTAGTAACTAAAGAGTGTTAACAAGAACAACAATCATCACCTTTGTAACTACATCATAACCGGCCAACATTGCCTAGTTTGGTCCATTTTGATTTTTGATATTTGTCTCACAAATACTTATTGACCATATGGTTAATTATCTTGTATAATTAAGTTATAATTGATCATATAACAATTATATGACTCAATTAAATAAATAATATGTACTTAACATTTTAAGTAATATTTTACCATTATATTAATATATAATGGGTCCCACAATGCTTAGTTAATTTATTTACAACTCCTTGTAAATATAATTAACTAATTACCTCTATCTCAAAACCTCAACTAATTTAGTAATTTAACGATTAATTACTAAGTTAAATCATATTTAATCGTATTAAAATAAGATATAAATTTATTAGTCAATTATCGCATAATTGAAAAATAAGTTTAATCGAATTTGAGTTCTTAACTCAATTTCTAACAATTAACTCTCGTACATATCGAATATATGTAATGTACTAATTACCTGTATCGTATACAAATAATTAGTTACTATTTGGATTTCATCCTTTAGGTGTGACCGAAAGGGATCAGTTGATCACCGCCGTCAAACGACAATAACGTCAAACTCTAGTCAGCCAACCGTTATTGATTTACGTTAATCAACTGACTAATCATATATATAGTCAATAAATATCCCAATTATATTCCTTGATAAGATTTATTATGTGGCGTACTATTGTGGAGGACACCTACTCCAACAGTATATGCCACTAACGGTGAGATGTAAGCCCTAGTGAGTATATAGTTGCCTAAGAATGTCTTCCCCGAGTCTGTCTATAATCTGATGCTTACAGTTTTGTACTTCATGCGCCTATATCTTAATATATATTGAAATACTTATTTATACTTCTCGTAATTCACATATATATATATATATATATATATATATATATATATATATATATATATATATATATATATATGCTTCTCAATGTTTATTACCGTTTAAATATGTTATTTGTGATATTGTTGGGAGAACCTGGAGTTACTCCCCACTGACTTTGGCGTTCATGTTTCATGAATAACAGGTTGCTTGGCTGGAATTTTGCTTGTTTTGGGTTCGGGTGTGAGCTAGCGAGCGTTGAACTTGACGATTCACCCATAGACGTTCTTAACAAGTTTACTAAACAACTTTTATGCTTAATTCCGTTTTGAGAGACTATGTCTCTTTGTAGTATTTTATACTTTAGTTGGTGTTTATTTGACATTCCTCGTACTCTTCCTTTGGCATGTAAAAAGTTTCAAAAATATCGTATTTTCCGCTATATAAATTGCATGCTTGTTATGTTTTATTTCCGCTATCGCGAGGGTTGTCACAGTTGGTATCGGAGCCTATGACGCTCCCGACATACACACGTGAACCCTAAACTTAAATTAGTCGACCTTGGAATAATAAATGAGAGATGGGTAGAAATTAAGGACTTTACTTGGTAGTCTCTTTGTTTATGCTAAGTCTTAGGATTAACCTTTATTTTTTTTTGTCTCTTATGAAGATGGTTAGACCTCGACTCGTAGAGAATGTCATTCTAGAGGCTCTTATTCAAGTTCTAAGGAATCAACAAGATGCGGCCAATGTTCAAGGTAACCAAGCCCCTCCTCCTAGAGAAGATCGTCACCAAGGAGGCTATGCTTGGGTGGCTAGCCAAAGTGCTAGGAGCAAGATCACGCCGTATTGTGGAGAACCGGACCCTACCGAGCTCTCGGAGTGGTTTCGGGAGATGGAAAAGCAATTCAACTTATATCACGTCCGTGAAGAAGACAAAGTGAGGATTGCTAAGCATTTTCTTGTGAGGGAAGCCGACAACTGGTGGTCGATTACTAATCCCACCGCCACTCTTGAAGTCAATTTCAATTGGGAATGTTTCAAGGCTCTCGTTGAGGACCGATTTTACCCCAAAGAA
The DNA here is from genome assembly GCA_022085475.1 of Heliosperma pusillum. Taxonomy (NCBI): domain Eukaryota; kingdom Viridiplantae; phylum Streptophyta; class Magnoliopsida; order Caryophyllales; family Caryophyllaceae; genus Heliosperma; species Heliosperma pusillum. Next base: position 8,415 of record JAIUZE010048736.1, read on the forward strand.
CTCAAACAGAAAAGACTCAAAGAATTCATCGATTTCAAACAAGGTGACTTGACGGCTCACGACTTCACCGCTCAATTCAACAAACTTGTTCACTTTGCACCAAGACTCATCAAGGATGATGAAGACCGAGCTTTTTACTATCGTAATAAGCTTAGTGCTTTGCTCCAAAGCAAAGTAAGGAGAAATTCTACCTCTTTTGGAGAATTGTATGATAATGCACTTTGGGCCGAGAACTCCATGAAGGCCATCAAGGATGAAGCAAAGATGAAAAGTCCCCCTCCTTCCTTCTCACCTAGGCCAAACTTCTATGGAAAAAGGTCGTTTACTCCCTCATCTTCCAATGCCTATGCCAACAAGCGGAGATTCAACCCTCCCCCAAATGCAAATGCAAGGGCTCCTTTCTTGCCCCAAGATACTTCTAATGTGGCTCCTAGGCCTTATGCTCCCCCTCAAGCTCAAGCTCAAGGTCGCCTTTGTAACTGTTGTAGACAACCACGCCACCTCGGTGTTGGATGCTTCAACTGACCTTTCATTTGCTACTTTTGCCAGAAGCCCGGTCACCGTTATGATGAATGCCCTGATCGGACGTTTCCCCCTCCAATTGCCAAACCCAAGGGATCTATCTATGTTCTAAGCCGAGCCGAAGTCGATGCTCATCCGAAGATAATTACGGGTATGTTATCAATCTTAGAGCAACCGTGTCTTATTCTATTTGATACCGGAGCATCCATGTCCTTTATGTCTTCAAATTATGCTGATAAGTTAACTATCGAACCTACTTCTAGTGAGGATACCCCCATATCCTTGCCATCCGGAGAAATTATCTCATGTTCTACTCTTTACCCTAACGTCCATATTTCCATTGCGGGTACTATCTTTCCCGCTAACCTCCTTAAGTTTCCCCTAGGAGAGTTTGATGTAATTCTAGGTATTGATTGGCTAGCGTTAAACCACGCTAGATTCGAGTGTAGAGATCAAAAAATTTACTTAAAGAGTCCTTTAGGAGTTAGAATAACCTATAAGGGATCTCATTCCCGAATGGGTGTGCAATTGATTTCTGCAATGAAGTTGGTGAGTATGGTAAGAAAGGGTCACCAAGCTCTTGTGTATTGTGACTTCTACAACTACCTCCTTACCAAAGATTGAAGACGTACCGATAGTACGTGACTTTGTTGATGTATTCCCCGAAGACTTGCCCGGGATCCCTCCCGAGCATGATGTTGAGTTTTCCATTGATCTTGTGCCCGGATCCGGACCCATAGGTAAAGCTCCATACGGCATGGCTCCAACCGAGTTGAAGGAGTTAAGGAAGCAACTTGATGAAATGATCGAAAAAGGTTTCATTCGACTGAGTGCCTCGCCTTGGGGTGCTCCCGTTCTCTTTGTGAAGAAGAAGGATGGTTCCATGAGACTTTGTATTGACTACCGTGAGTTGAACCAAATTACAATCAAGAACAAGTATCATTTGCCAAGAATTGAAGACTTGTGATACTTGTTCGATCAACTAAAGGGTGCTTCTACTTTTTCCAAAATTGAATTGAGATCCGGATACCACCAAATTCCCGTTCGTGATGCCGATATACCAAAGACCGCTTTTAGTACAAGGTATGGTCACTTTGAGTTCAAAGGGATGCCAGTTGGTTTGACAAATGTTCCCGCTATTTTCATGGATCAAATGAACCACACGTTTAGTGAGTATCTTGACAAGTGTGTAGTGGTTTTCATCGACGACATCCTTATTTTCTCCAAGACCGAAGAAGAGCATGCTATTCATCTTAGGACCATTTTGGGTGTCCTTCGTCGTCAAAGGTGGTTTGCCAAATTCTTCAAGTGTGAATTTTGGTTACCTAAGGTGTCCTTTCTTGGATATGTAATTTCTAAAGAAGGTGTGATGGTAGGCCCTTCTAAGATTGAAGCCGTGGTTGATTGGAAGAGTCCAACCGATGTTAGAGAAGTCCGAAATTTTCTTAGTTTAGCCGGTTACTACCGTCGATTTGTCAAAGATTTCTCAAAGCTTGCAAGACCGATGACTCAATTGTTGAAGAAAGAAACCAAATTCGTATTGAATGAAGCTTGTGAAGCCGCTTTTCAAGAATTAAAGAAAAGGTTGACTACCGCTCCAGTGTTGAATTTACATGAAGATGGTGTAGACTTTGATGTCTATTGTGATGCTTCCAAGTTGGGATTGGGTTGTGTACTTATGAAAAATAGGAGGGTGGTTGCTTATGCCTCGAGAAAGTTAAGACTTCATGAAGTGAACTACCCTACTCATGATCTGGAATTAGCCGCCGTGGTCCATGCCTTGAAAGTGTGGAGGCACTATCTTATTGGTGTTCATTGTCGAATTTATACCGGTCACAAGAGTTTGAAGTACATATTTACTCAAAAGGAGTTGAATATGAGACAAAGAAGATGGTTGGAATTGGTGAATGACTATGATTTTGAATTTCTATATGATGAAGGGAAGGCCAATGTTGTTGCCGATGCTCTTAGTAGGAAATCTCCTCATGCCTTGAATGCTATGTGGGTGCTACCCGATGATCTTTGTAACGAGTTTTGAAGGTTGAAATTGGAGTTCATGGAGCGAGGATTTGATTATGTGGGTGCTATGGTTGCCGACCCGTTCTTCTCCGCGAGATCCGCGAAAGCCAAGTTGATGATCCTACCTACAAGTCCGTTCAAGCCAAGCTTCTAGCAGGAAAAGCCAAAGACTTCAAGGTCGATGACAAAGGTGTCCTTCGACTCCATGATCGAGTGTTCGTACCTAATGCTCTTGACTTGAGGAAGCGAATTCTTGATGAAGCTCACCTTTCTCCCTACTCTATCCACCCCGGAAGTGATAAAATGTATAAAGACTTGAAGCTACAATTTTGGTGGCCGAATTTGAAAGGTGATGTTGTGTCCTATGTTGGAAGATGCCTTACTTGCCAAGAAGTGGAGATCGAACACAAGAGGCCCGGTGGATTGCTACAACCTTTGGATATTCCACTATGGAAATGGGAATCTATTTCTATGGATTTTGTCATGGCTTTGCCAAGAACCGTTGGAAGAAAATATGCGGTTTGGGTTAATGTTGACCGCTTGACCAAGAGTGCCAGATTCATTCCGATCAAAGACACTTGGAGCTTAGATCGACTAGCCAGAGCCTATGTTGATGAGATCGTCAGACATCATGGTGTTCCCAAGGAGATCATATCCGACCGAGACCCGGGGTTTTGTTCGAGATTTTGGAAGGCCTTACAAGAAGCCATGGGTAGTAAGTTGTTGATAAGTACCGCTTTCCATGCCGCTACCAATGGTCAGACCGAGAGGACTATCCAAACTTGAGAAGACTTCTTAGAGCTTGTGCACTCGACTTCCAATCTAGTTGGGAAAAGAGTCTACCGTTATTGGTGGAGTTTTCTTACAACAATAGCTACCATGCCTCGATCAAGATGGCCCCTTACGAAGCTCTCTATGGAAGAAAGTGTCGAAGTCCTATTTGTTAGAATCAATTGAGTGATGTTCGTGATTTAGGTCCCGATATCCTTGTTGAGACCATTGATCATGTAAAGGTCATCCGTGATAGGATGAAAGCTGCTCAAGACCGACAAAACTCCTATGCCGATGTCCGAAGAAGACCGTTGGAATTTGAAGTTGGAGATAAAGTGTTCTTGAAGGTATCTCCGATGAAGGGTGTTAAAAGGTTTGGTGTAAAGGGTAAATTGAGCCCGAAATACATTGGACCCTTTGACAATGTGAAAAGGATTGGTGCCGTAGCGTACAAGTTGGACTTACCCCCGAATTTGAGCAAAATTCATGATGTCTTCCATGTTTATCAATTGAGGAAGTACATTAGTGACCCAAGCCATGTTCTTCAAGCCGAAATTCCCGAGCTCGAACCGAATCTGTCCTTTGAAGAGAAGCCAATCCGCATTCTAGATCGCAAGGACAAAAAGTTGAGAAGTAAAGTGGTGCCTTTAGTGAAAGTTTTGTGGAGATGTGGTAATGTTGAGGAAGAGACGTGGGAACCAGAAGCTACCATGCGTGCTAAATATCCAAGCCTATTCGATTAAGGTATCCTTCTTTCGCTCAAGTTTCGAGGGCGAAACTTTTTAAAAGGTGGAATGATTGTAACACCCGCAAATGTACCCTATTTTATCTTAATAATAATATACGGATATTAGTTAGCTTAATTTTAGATTTATATTAGAACTTAGTTTTCCGTGTCTAATTTAGCAAATCCGAGTTCGTATTCGGACTCTACTCGGAATTCCATGTGTGTTACGCCTTAAGCCACATTTTGGGCTTTTTCCCCCATCTTTTACCACTCACCTTATATAATCTCTTATTAATAAATCCGGATTTTTAAAACAAAAGAAATACCTTAATAATAAATCATCCATCAGAGTACGAAGATGAATAGGGCCAAGATGGCGGAAACACCTGACCAATCCGGATCGATACTCAAATCCAAAACTAAACTAATACATTATTATTATTCTCAAACTAGATTTAAATTCCTAAACAACTTATTTGTCTCGCCACAAATCTCTCCAGCCCAAGCATCCAAACAAGCATCAATCAATTCAACCTGAGAATAGGGGTCGACAATCAGTCGGGAGTAACTAAGTGCTCTCCTAGTCATGTTTACAACGGGCTGAATTAATAACAATCTATAACAACAGACAGTAATCATAAAAGACATGTGAAGCAATCTATACAATATGACATACATTCGAACTTACCAAGATGGAACCAAACCTACATGAATGCAATCCTGCAGACCTAGACCATATGCAACCACTAGAACATGAATACATTCAAGACCCAAATTAGCACACGATCCATAGCAACATAAGGCACAATGCTAGCAACAAAGCATAGCCAATAGAGCGAACGCCTGTTAGAGCATAAAACCACTGCCTCTAACTTGACAGAGCGTATAACCACTGCCTCTGTCGATTGTGGAGCGTATAACCACTACCTCCACGGCACTATTTATAGCGTAGCACCACTGCCTATATGCCTAAGACCTGGCCAGACCTGTCGAAGCATTAACTGTACATCGAACGACACTCGGGACCTAGAGCATTAAACTGATGTCTCTGGCCACCCCCGAACATAGACCAAATAAACCCCCAAAGGGCGGCTCTTGATTCATTCCGATAGTATTTAACTAATACTACCGTCATCTATTCGAACTAACCAACAAACAAATGCACAATTTAACTGACTGTACAAAACATGCGTGAACAACATCACGACTCAACTCAGTAGAGTAGTTTAAGTGACTGTTCCACCTCAACTCATAGAACAGTTTAACTAACTGCTCGACTTCTCAAAGAATGAGAGTAACCAATATGATATGAAATTATAGCGTTAAAGTTCAACTAACCATAACACCACACATAAGCAAGCACATATAACCAAAGGTTATAGTATCTTGACCTATAACATTACACCTCAAAGGTCATGTTATAGTTCAAGCTACCATAACCCCAGACACAGAAGCATATAAAAGCTCAATGTTATAGTACCTCCTACTATAACCTTCACTTACCCTTAGTGAAGTTATAGTAACTTCAGCTATAATCTTCACTCAACTTTAGTGAAGTTATAGTAACTTCAGTTATAACCTTCACTAAAGTTTAGTAAAGTTATACTAACTTCAGCTATAACCTTTACTCAACTTTAGTAAAGTTATAGTAACTTCAGCTATAACCTTAGTTAAGCGTGTCAGGTTATACTATCATCAACTATAAGCTTCACTTAACTTCAGCAAAGTTATAGTACCTTCAGCTATAACTTTCACTCAACTTTAGTGAAGTTATAGCACTTCAAGCTATAACATTATGCGTGCGAGTTTATAGTATCATCAACTATAACTCTCTTCCATCACGGTTAGTCCTCTATCACAACTTCACCGAGGGGTCAACTCCACGGTACAAACCGCCATGTCATCACAACGAGTCTTGTTATAGTACACCGCACCATAACGTCACATTCAAAGTTATAGCTCAAATAGGTATAACTAGGGTAGCTTACATGCAAAGTTATAGTAACTTCAGCTATAACCTTAATGATGTAAACCAAAACCCTAATTCCTCAACATAAGCAAACCCTAGCCTCTCCTATAAGGAGGAGGCCGAAACCCTAGGCCACGGCAACCCTACAGCCGCGCCACCACCAACGACGCTAGGGTTCGCAATTTCAACCCTAGTTCGCACACCAAATGAATAATTGAAAATAGAATAACAACATAAACATTAAATGCAATTAAACATATGAATCATAAGCATAAATAACCCCACAAACAATTAATCATACAATCAATCATTATATCATGTTAATAATTCACTTTCTATGAACACGATTAAAGGAAAACACCTAGTTACCTTTATTACGAAATAGAGACCGCAAAATAATCTTCATCTTCATAAAAATGCCATTAATAAAGTCCTACACGAATCCGCCTCTAAAAACGCCCAAAGAAAGACATCTTCTTATTCTTCTTATTTACCCATCAAATATAGAAACCCTAAAGGTAGGTCTAAACTCCATACAATCGAGTCCTGATAAGTGAATATTTGTATGATTTTAACCCCCATTTTAGCTCGGTTTTGTATGTCATTTGTGCTTTGTTAAGCCATTTTATGTGCTAATATCGTCTTCTAGGCGAATTCCTATATTCTAACATGTTTTGTAAGGAAAGTGACGTTTCTACGCCCTTTTTCTATATTCCCGAGCATTTGCCTAGAACCCGACGATTTGAAGAAACAAGCTTGACCAAGTGAAAGGCATTTCAATAAAATTCACTAATTCAAAAGAGAGAAGAAGTAAAGACAGTTTCGCAGTTGTCGGAAGATCAACCAGTTAGGCGAAGAAATCATCGCTTTACATCAAACCCTATCAACAAACCCGACTCAAGAGGTCAAGGGGGATGTTGGAAGTCAAGTCATATGCAAGAGGAGATGAAACGAGAGTCAAAGGACCCAGATGACAACTTACCCGATCGGGTAAGTGTGTACCCGATCAGGGATCCTTGCTGATTCGCACTTTTGCTTCGACTTCCTCATTTTTGTCCTATGTGATGAATGCTCGACCCCTCCCCCACGAAACCCTAATGCTATATAAAGGATGTTCCACCCACTCTTCTAAACACATCATCTCACATCTCTACATCCTCTTTACAATAATCTCTTCTCTTCTTACATTTTCTCTTTAGATTAGGAGGAAGGGAGAACTAGCCTCTCTTCTCTCATTTTGTTTTTCATCTTTAGTTCTTAGTTTATTTCTGTCTTTTCTACATCAAAATCTTAGCTTAGATCAATAAGAATTTCAATCTTTGTAATCTACTTTGTTGGGTTCAAGTGTTGTAATTCAAAGAACGATTATTCTATGCAAGGGATTTCTATTATTGTTATCACTTTCGTTGTTGATCGTCACCTAGGTATTTCTATTTTATCCTTTGTTTAATGTCTTTATGTTTTCCATTTGATTGTTATTTTCTATCCATGTTATCTTAGATTCATTTTAGTACCGTTATAATCGTCGTTTCATTTCCTAGATTGTCAATTTAGCGTCATCATTATCGCCACATAGAGAGTCTTAAAATATTGTCAAAACCAACTAAACATGTCTATCCTAGTTTTTATTATTAACTTCATCTTAGATTTAATCATTATCATGAGTGAGTAGTCACCTTTCTAGGGTGTAGGGTAGCCATGTTAGATTGATTAAAAGATGATAATTGGATAAAAGAAATTTTGCTTTTAAAACATCGTGTCTATGCATGTTTGGACTATCACGATAGTTGACGATTCCTTATCAAAATCATTGACTAGAATGGAATTCTTTTCCAAGGTAGAGATACGCGAATTGAATAGACAAAGCATGACATGGTGGATTAAGACCTAGTAAATTGCCTAAAAGCCTGCTAGACCATCTGATCTATGATTGTAATGAACACATCATTCTTACGAACTCACAATGAATTATTTGCATGTTCCATATCCAATTTCATCAATATGTCAATCTACATGTGTGAACCTATTTCCCTAGATGCTTTTCATTATTGTTAATACATCATTTGCTTTATTGCTTTCATCTTCAATTGCTTTTATTTTGTTTTCATTTATGCTTTTTGTTAGTTTAGACATCATAATCCCAAAACCCAGAAACTCGTTAGATAAAACCCAATTGCGAGACATTTCACATTCTATAGGAAACACCGTCTCCCTGAGTATCGACCCCTACTTCCCTAATTACATTAATTTGTTATTAGCCTAGTCTG
>JAIUZE010048737.1:0-31901 GCA_022085475.1 Heliosperma pusillum
ATTATCGCAAATTGAAAAAATAGTTTAATCGAATTTGAGTTCTTACCTCAATTTCTAATAATTAACTCTCGTACATATCAAATATATGTAATGTACTAATTAACTGTATCGTATACAAATAATTAGTTACTTATTTGGATTTCATCCTTTAGGTGTGACCGAAAGGGATCAGTTGATCACCGCCGTCAAACGACAATAACGTCAAACTCTAGTCAGCCAACCGTTATTGATTTACGTTAATCAACTGACTAATCATATATATAGTCAATAAATATCCCAATTATATTCCTTGATAAGATTTATTATGTGGCGTACTATTGTGGAGGACACCTACTCCAACAGTATATGCCACTAACGGTGAGATGTAAGCCCTAGTGAGTATATAGTTGCCTAAGAATGTCTTCCCCGAGTCTGTCTATAATCTGATGCTTACAGTTTTGTACTTCATGCGCCTATATCTTAATATATATTGAAATACTTATTTATACTTCTCGTAATTCACATATATATATATATATATATATATATATATATATATATATATATATATATATATATATATATGCTTCTCAATGTTTATTACCGTTTAAATATGTTATTTGTGATATTGTTGGGAGAACCTGGAGTTACTCCCCACTGACTTTGGCGTTCATGTTTCATGAATAACAGGTTGCTTGGCTGGAATTTTGCTTGTTTTGGGTTCGGGTGTGAGCTAGCGAGCGTTGAACTTGACGATTCACCCATAGACGTTCTTAACAAGTTTACTAAACAACTTTTATGCTTAATTCCGTTTTGAGAGACTATGTCTCTTTGTAGTATTTTATACTTTAGTTGGTGTTTATTTGACATTCCTCGTACTCTTCCTTTGGCATGTAAAAAGTTTCAAAAATATCGTATTTTCCGCTATATAAATTGCATGCTTGTTATGTTTTATTTCCGCTATCGCGAGGGTTGTCACAGTTGGTATCGGAGCCTATGACGCTCCCGACATACACACGTGAACCCTAAACTTAAATTAGTCGACCTTGGAATAATAAATGAGAGATGGGTAGAAATTAAGGACTTTACTTGGTAGTCTCTTTGTTTATGCTAAGTCTTAGGATTAACCTTTATTTTTTTTTGTCTCTTATGAAGATGGTTAGACCTCGACTCGTAGAGAATGTCATTCTAGAGGCTCTTATTCAAGTTCTAAGGAATCAACAAGATGCGGCCAATGTTCAAGGTAACAAAGCCCCTCCTCCTAGAGAAGATCATCACCAAGGAGGCTATGCTTGGGTGGCTAGCCAAAGTGCTAGGAGCAAGATCACGCCGTATTGTGGAGAACCGGACCCTACCGAGCTCTCGGAGTGGTTTCGGGAGATGGAAAAGCAATTCAACTTATATCACGTCCGTGAAGAAGACAAAGTGAGGATTGCTAAGCATTTTCTTGTGAGGGAAGCCGACAACTGGTGGTCGATTACTAATCCCACCGCCACTCTTGAAGTCAATTTCAATTGGGAATGTTTCAAGGCTCTCGTTGAGGACCGATTTTACCCCAAAGAACTCAAACAGAAAAGACTCAAAGAATTCATCGATTTCAAACAAGGTGACTTGACGGCTCACGACTTCACCGCTCAATTCAACAAACTTGTTCACTTTGCACCAAGACTCATCAAGGATGATGAAGACCGAGCTTTTTACTATCGTAATAAGCTTAGTGCTTTGCTCCAAAGCAAAGTAAGGAGAAATTCTACCTCTTTTGGAGAATTGTATGATAATGCACTTTGGGCCGAGAACTCCATGAAGGCCATCAAGGATGAAGCAAAGATGAAAAGTCCCCCTCCTTCCTTCTCACCTAGGCCAAACTTCTATGGAAAAAGGTCGTTTACTCCCTCATCTTCCAATGCCTATGCCAACAAGCGGAGATTCAACCCTCCCCCAAATGCAAATGCAAGGGCTCCTTTCTTGCCCCAAGATACTTCTAATGTGGCTCCTAGGCCTTATGCTCCCCCTCAAGCTCAAGCTCAAGGTCGCCTTTGTAACTGTTGTAGACAACCACGCCACCTCGGTGTTGGATGCTTCAACTGACCTTTCATTTGCTACTTTTGCCAGAAGCCCGGTCACCGTTATGATGAATGCCCTGATCGGACGTTTCCCCCTCCAATTGCCAAACCCAAGGGATCTATCTATGTTCTAAGCCGAGCCGAAGTCGATGCTCATCCGAAGATAATTACGGGTATGTTATCAATCTTAGAGCAACCGTGTCTTATTCTATTTGATACCGGAGCATCCATGTCCTTTATGTCTTCAAATTATGCTGATAAGTTAACTATCGAACCTACTTCTAGTGAGGATACCCCCATATCCTTGCCATCCGGAGAAATTATCTCATGTTCTACTCTTTACCCTAACGTCCATATTTCCATTGCGGGTACTATCTTTCCCGCTAACCTCCTTAAGTTTCCCCTAGGAGAGTTTGATGTAATTCTAGGTATTGATTGGCTAGCGTTAAACCACGCTAGATTCGAGTGTAGAGATCAAAAAATTTACTTAAAGAGTCCTTTAGGAGTTAGAATAACCTATAAGGGATCTCATTCCCGAATGGGTGTGCAATTGATTTCTGCAATGAAGTTGGTGAGTATGGTAAGAAAGGGTCACCAAGCTCTTGTGTATTGTGACTTCTACAACTACCTCCTTACCAAAGATTGAAGACGTACCGATAGTACGTGACTTTGTTGATGTATTCCCCGAAGACTTGCCCGGGATCCCTCCCGAGCATGATGTTGAGTTTTCCATTGATCTTGTGCCCGGATCCGGACCCATAGGTAAAGCTCCATACGGCATGGCTCCAACCGAGTTGAAGGAGTTAAGGAAGCAACTTGATGAAATGATCGAAAAAGGTTTCATTCGACTGAGTGCCTCGCCTTGGGGTGCTCCCGTTCTCTTTGTGAAGAAGAAGGATGGTTCCATGAGACTTTGTATTGACTACCGTGAGTTGAACCAAATTACAATCAAGAACAAGTATCATTTGCCAAGAATTGAAGACTTGTGATACTTGTTCGATCAACTAAAGGGTGCTTCTACTTTTTCCAAAATTGAATTGAGATCCGGATACCACCAAATTCCCGTTCGTGATGCCGATATACCAAAGACCGCTTTTAGTACAAGGTATGGTCACTTTGAGTTCAAAGGGATGCCAGTTGGTTTGACAAATGTTCCCGCTATTTTCATGGATCAAATGAACCACACGTTTAGTGAGTATCTTGACAAGTGTGTAGTGGTTTTCATCGACGACATCCTTATTTTCTCCAAGACCGAAGAAGAGCATGCTATTCATCTTAGGACCATTTTGGGTGTCCTTCGTCGTCAAAGGTGGTTTGCCAAATTCTTCAAGTGTGAATTTTGGTTACCTAAGGTGTCCTTTCTTGGATATGTAATTTCTAAAGAAGGTGTGATGGTAGGCCCTTCTAAGATTGAAGCCGTGGTTGATTGGAAGAGTCCAACCGATGTTAGAGAAGTCCGAAATTTTCTTAGTTTAGCCGGTTACTACCGTCGATTTGTCAAAGATTTCTCAAAGCTTGCAAGACCGATGACTCAATTGTTGAAGAAAGAAACCAAATTCGTATTGAATGAAGCTTGTGAAGCCGCTTTTCAAGAATTAAAGAAAAGGTTGACTACCGCTCCAGTGTTGAATTTACATGAAGATGGTGTAGACTTTGATGTCTATTGTGATGCTTCCAAGTTGGGATTGGGTTGTGTACTTATGAAAAATAGGAGGGTGGTTGCTTATGCCTCGAGAAAGTTAAGACTTCATGAAGTGAACTACCCTACTCATGATCTGGAATTAGCCGCCGTGGTCCATGCCTTGAAAGTGTGGAGGCACTATCTTATTGGTGTTCATTGTCGAATTTATACCGGTCACAAGAGTTTGAAGTACATATTTACTCAAAAGGAGTTGAATATGAGACAAAGAAGATGGTTGGAATTGGTGAATGACTATGATTTTGAATTTCTATATGATGAAGGGAAGGCCAATGTTGTTGCCGATGCTCTTAGTAGGAAATCTCCTCATGCCTTGAATGCTATGTGGGTGCTACCCGATGATCTTTGTAACGAGTTTTGAAGGTTGAAATTGGAGTTCATGGAGCGAGGATTTGATTATGTGGGTGCTATGGTTGCCGACCCGTTCTTCTCCGCGAGATCCGCGAAAGCCAAGTTGATGATCCTACCTACAAGTCCGTTCAAGCCAAGCTTCTAGCAGGAAAAGCCAAAGACTTCAAGGTCGATGACAAAGGTGTCCTTCGACTCCATGATCGAGTGTTCGTACCTAATGCTCTTGACTTGAGGAAGCGAATTCTTGATGAAGCTCACCTTTCTCCCTACTCTATCCACCCCGGAAGTGATAAAATGTATAAAGACTTGAAGCTACAATTTTGGTGGCCGAATTTGAAAGGTGATGTTGTGTCCTATGTTGGAAGATGCCTTACTTGCCAAGAAGTGGAGATCGAACACAAGAGGCCCGGTGGATTGCTACAACCTTTGGATATTCCACTATGGAAATGGGAATCTATTTCTATGGATTTTGTCATGGCTTTGCCAAGAACCGTTGGAAGAAAATATGCGGTTTGGGTTAATGTTGACCGCTTACCAAGAGTGCCAGATTCATTCCGATCAAAGACACTTGGAGCTTAGATCGACTAGCCAGAGCCTATGTTGATGAGATCGTCAGACATCATGGTGTTCCCAAGGAGATCATATCCGACCGAGACCCGGGGTTTTGTTCGAGATTTTGGAAGGCCTTACAAGAAGCCATGGGTAGTAAGTTGTTGATAAGTACCGCTTTCCATGCCGCTACCAATGGTCAGACCGAGAGGACTATCCAAACTTGAGAAGACTTCTTAGAGCTTGTGCACTCGACTTCCAATCTAGTTGGGAAAAGAGTCTACCGTTATTGGTGGAGTTTTCTTACAACAATAGCTACCATGCCTCGATCAAGATGGCCCCTTACGAAGCTCTCTATGGAAGAAAGTGTCGAAGTCCTATTTGTTAGAATCAATTGAGTGATGTTCGTGATTTAGGTCCCGATATCCTTGTTGAGACCATTGATCATGTAAAGGTCATCCGTGATAGGATGAAAGCTGCTCAAGACCGACAAAACTCCTATGCCGATGTCCGAAGAAGACCGTTGGAATTTGAAGTTGGAGATAAAGTGTTCTTGAAGGTATCTCCGATGAAGGGTGTTAAAAGGTTTGGTGTAAAGGGTAAATTGAGCCCGAAATACATTGGACCCTTTGACAATGTGAAAAGGATTGGTGCCGTAGCGTACAAGTTGGACTTACCCCCGAATTTGAGCAAAATTCATGATGTCTTCCATGTTTATCAATTGAGGAAGTACATTAGTGACCCAAGCCATGTTCTTCAAGCCGAAATTCCCGAGCTCGAACCGAATCTGTCCTTTGAAGAGAAGCCAATCCGCATTCTAGATCGCAAGGACAAAAAGTTGAGAAGTAAAGTGGTGCCTTTAGTGAAAGTTTTGTGGAGATGTGGTAATGTTGAGGAAGAGACGTGGGAACCAGAAGCTACCATGCGTGCTAAATATCCAAGCCTATTCGATTAAGGTATCCTTCTTTCGCTCAAGTTTCGAGGGCGAAACTTTTTAAAAGGTGGAATGATTGTAACACCCGCAAATGTACCCTATTTTATCTTAATAATAATATACGGATATTAGTTAGCTTAATTTTAGATTTATATTAGAACTTAGTTTTCCGTGTCTAATTTAGCAAATCCGAGTTCGTATTCGGACTCTACTCGGAATTCCATGTGTGTTACGCCTTAAGCCACATTTTGGGCTTTTTCCCCCATCTTTTACCACTCACCTTATATAATCTCTTATTAATAAATCCGGATTTTTAAAACAAAAGAAATACCTTAATAATAAATCATCCATCAGAGTACGAAGATGAATAGGGCCAAGATGGCGGAAACACCTGACCAATCCGGATCGATACTCAAATCCAAAACTAAACTAATACATTATTATTATTCTCAAACTAGATTTAAATTCCTAAACAACTTATTTGTCTCGCCACAAATCTCTCCAGCCCAAGCATCCAAACAAGCATCAATCAATTCAACCTGAGAATAGGGGTCGACAATCAGTCGGGAGTAACTAAGTGCTCTCCTAGTCATGTTTACAACGGGCTGAATTAATAACAATCTATAACAACAGACAGTAATCATAAAAGACATGTGAAGCAATCTATACAATATGACATACATTCGAACTTACCAAGATGGAACCAAACCTACATGAATGCAATCCTGCAGACCTAGACCATATGCAACCACTAGAACATGAATACATTCAAGACCCAAATTAGCACACGATCCATAGCAACATAAGGCACAATGCTAGCAACAAAGCATAGCCAATAGAGCGAACGCCTGTTAGAGCATAAAACCACTGCCTCTAACTTGACAGAGCGTATAACCACTGCCTCTGTCGATTGTGGAGCGTATAACCACTACCTCCACGGCACTATTTATAGCGTAGCACCACTGCCTATATGCCTAAGACCTGGCCAGACCTGTCGAAGCATTAACTGTACATCGAACGACACTCGGGACCTAGAGCATTAAACTGATGTCTCTGGCCACCCCCGAACATAGACCAAATAAACCCCCAAAGGGCGGCTCTTGATTCATTCCGATAGTATTTAACTAATACTACCGTCATCTATTCGAACTAACCAACAAACAAATGCACAATTTAACTGACTGTACAAAACATGCGTGAACAACATCACGACTCAACTCAGTAGAGTAGTTTAAGTGACTGTTCCACCTCAACTCATAGAACAGTTTAACTAACTGCTCGACTTCTCAAAGAATGAGAGTAACCAATATGATATGAAATTATAGCGTTAAAGTTCAACTAACCATAACACCACACATAAGCAAGCACATATAACCAAAGGTTATAGTATCTTGACCTATAACATTACACCTCAAAGGTCATGTTATAGTTCAAGCTACCATAACCCCAGACACAGAAGCATATAAAAGCTCAATGTTATAGTACCTCCTACTATAACCTTCACTTACCCTTAGTGAAGTTATAGTAACTTCAGCTATAATCTTCACTCAACTTTAGTGAAGTTATAGTAACTTCAGTTATAACCTTCACTAAAGTTTAGTAAAGTTATACTAACTTCAGCTATAACCTTTACTCAACTTTAGTAAAGTTATAGTAACTTCAGCTATAACCTTAGTTAAGCGTGTCAGGTTATACTATCATCAACTATAAGCTTCACTTAACTTCAGCAAAGTTATAGTACCTTCAGCTATAACTTTCACTCAACTTTAGTGAAGTTATAGCACTTCAAGCTATAACATTATGCGTGCGAGTTTATAGTATCATCAACTATAACTCTCTTCCATCACGGTTAGTCCTCTATCACAACTTCACCGAGGGGTCAACTCCACGGTACAAACCGCCATGTCATCACAACGAGTCTTGTTATAGTACACCGCACCATAACGTCACATTCAAAGTTATAGCTCAAATAGGTATAACTAGGGTAGCTTACATGCAAAGTTATAGTAACTTCAGCTATAACCTTAATGATGTAAACCAAAACCCTAATTCCTCAACATAAGCAAACCCTAGCCTCTCCTATAAGGAGGAGGCCGAAACCCTAGGCCACGGCAACCCTACAGCCGCGCCACCACCAACGACGCTAGGGTTCGCAATTTCAACCCTAGTTCGCACACCAAATGAATAATTGAAAATAGAATAACAACATAAACATTAAATGCAATTAAACATATGAATCATAAGCATAAATAACCCCACAAACAATTAATCATACAATCAATCATTATATCATGTTAATAATTCACTTTCTATGAACACGATTAAAGGAAAACACCTAGTTACCTTTATTACGAAATAGAGACCGCAAAATAATCTTCATCTTCATAAAAATGCCATTAATAAAGTCCTACACGAATCCGCCTCTAAAAACGCCCAAAGAAAGACATCTTCTTATTCTTCTTATTTACCCATCAAATATAGAAACCCTAAAGGTAGGTCTAAACTCCATACAATCGAGTCCTGATAAGTGAATATTTGTATGATTTTAACCCCCATTTTAGCTCGGTTTTGTATGTCATTTGTGCTTTGTTAAGCCATTTTATGTGCTAATATCGTCTTCTAGGCGAATTCCTATATTCTAACATGTTTTGTAAGGAAAGTGACGTTTCTACGCCCTTTTTCTATATTCCCGAGCATTTGCCTAGAACCCGACGATTTGAAGAAACAAGCTTGACCAAGTGAAAGGCATTTCAATAAAATTCACTAATTCAAAAGAGAGAAGAAGTAAAGACAGTTTCGCAGTTGTCGGAAGATCAACCAGTTAGGCGAAGAAATCATCGCTTTACATCAAACCCTATCAACAAACCCGACTCAAGAGGTCAAGGGGGATGTTGGAAGTCAAGTCATATGCAAGAGGAGATGAAACGAGAGTCAAAGGACCCAGATGACAACTTACCCGATCGGGTAAGTGTGTACCCGATCAGGGATCCTTGCTGATTCGCACTTTTGCTTCGACTTCCTCATTTTTGTCCTATGTGATGAATGCTCGACCCCTCCCCCACGAAACCCTAATGCTATATAAAGGATGTTCCACCCACTCTTCTAAACACATCATCTCACATCTCTACATCCTCTTTACAATAATCTCTTCTCTTCTTACATTTTCTCTTTAGATTAGGAGGAAGGGAGAACTAGCCTCTCTTCTCTCATTTTGTTTTTCATCTTTAGTTCTTAGTTTATTTCTGTCTTTTCTACATCAAAATCTTAGCTTAGATCAATAAGAATTTCAATCTTTGTAATCTACTTTGTTGGGTTCAAGTGTTGTAATTCAAAGAACGATTATTCTATGCAAGGGATTTCTATTATTGTTATCACTTTCGTTGTTGATCGTCACCTAGGTATTTCTATTTTATCCTTTGTTTAATGTCTTTATGTTTTCCATTTGATTGTTATTTTCTATCCATGTTATCTTAGATTCATTTTAGTACCGTTATAATCGTCGTTTCATTTCCTAGATTGTCAATTTAGCGTCGTTATTATCGCCATATAAAGAGTCTTAAACTATTGTCAAAATCAACTAAACATGTCTATCCTAGTTTTTATTATTAACTTCATCTTAGATTTAATCATTATCATGAGTGAGTAGTCACCTTTCTAGGGTGTAGGGTAGCCATGTTAGATTGATTAAAAGATGTTAATTGGATAAAAGAAATTGTGCTTTTAAAACATTGTGTCTATGCATGTTTGGACTATAACGATAGTTGACGATTCCTGATCAAAATCATTGACTAGAATGGAATTCTTTTCCAAGGTAGAGATACGCGAATTGAATAGACAAAGCATGACATGGTGGATTAAGACCTAGTAAATTGCCTAAAAGCCTGCTAGACCATCTGATCTATGATTGTAATGAACACATCATTCTTACGAACTCACAATGAATTATTTGCATGTTCCATATCCAATTTCATCAATATGTCAATCTACATGTGTGAACCTATTTCCCTAGATGCTTTTCATTATTGTTAATACATCATTTGCTTTATTGCTTTCATCTTCAATTGCTTTTATTTTGTTTTCATTTATGCTTTTTGTTAGTTTAGACATCATAATCCCAAAACCCAGAAACTCGTTAGATAAAACCCAATTGCGAGACATTTCACATTCTATAGGAAACACCGTCTCCCTGAGTATCGACCCCTACTTCCCTAATTACATTAATTTGTTATTAGCCTAGTCTGGGTAATTTATCTTTGTATCGGGCTTGCGACAGGCACGGTCAAATTTTGGCGCCGTTGCCGGGGAGCACGGTTTAGTTTTCCTTTTTCTTGTGATTTTTATCGCAATTAGTTTTATCTAGTCTTTAGGAACCCAATTTCCTTTAGACCTCTCTTGATTTTTCATCTTAGCTTTTCAATCTTATGCCCAGATCTTCTAGACTAGGGACCCCTATCTTTTTAGACCCCGATCTAGAAAGGACTCTGCGTAGGAGAAAAAAGCTATTCAACAAAATCTCAAAAGCTTCTGATACTTCAAGTTTAGATCCTATTCGTGAGAAATACTCGGATATTCTCTCTAATCTCGAAGGAGAAGAAGATCCATTCTCATCTCCATTCTAAAAAACCAACGAACTTTCAAACAACACTCCATCTTCACAAAAGAAAATGGTTCGACTTTCAGACCATTCCAAGCCAACTGCAGATACACTTCCAAGGGGTATCGCTACACCCCAAATCACTGCCCAAAACTTCGAAATCAAACCTGCCTTCATCAATTTAATAGAAAGAAGTCAATTTGGTGGCAATGCCACAGAAGATCCCAACCTTCATATTCAAAACTTCTGTGACTATTGCTCCACAATTAGACAAACTGGAGTATCCCAAGAGCAGATTAGGGAAATGGTCTTTCCCTTCTCTTTAACAGAAAAGGCAAAACTTTGGATCAATAGCCTTGACCGAGTTGCCTTAGGAATAGCCGACTGGGATGGTCTAGCTCTTGCTTTCTATCAAAAGTACTTCCCACCAGAACGAATCGCACTCTTACGAAGTCAAATCAATGGATTTCGTCAGAGAGGCGATGAAACCCTTTATGAAGCATGGGAAAGGTACAAAGAATTACAAAGAGAATGCCCTCATCATGGCCTTGATTCATGGTTCTTAGCTATCACCTTCTACAACGGTTGTTGTGGCGAATCACGTCGTATCCTCGACTCCGCTAACAATGGTCGTTTCGATCAGATCGATGTAGAAATAGCTAGTGCAACTATCGAGTCAATGGCAATCCACGACTCTCAGTATAGCAACTCACGTGTTATGCCACTCAAAACCAAGCAGGACGATTCAAGTAAAGTAGCACTCCTAGAAGCCCAATTAGCCCTTCTGCAGCAACAAGTAGGAAGCTCTTCCCAATCCAAGGAACATGTTAACGTCACTAACCACGTAGTGGTATGTGAGACATGTGGGGTTGGAGGACACCGTTTTCAAGAAAGTAGAAGTTCGCTAGAGCAAGTCCATGCCTATCAAGCATATAGGCAGGGCAATGCTTTCTCAAACTTTTATAACGAGAACACAAAGAACCATCATTTTTTGTCCTACAAAAGCACCAACATTCAGAACCCCCACCATCAGACTCAACAACCATTCATACCACATCAACAGAAGCCTTACAATCCACCTGGTTTTCAAAACCAAAGACCTCCATTTCAACCTAACTTCAATCAACCTTACCAAAACCAACCTCAACACCAACCACACCAAAATCAAGGCCAACCCAATGATTCAAGCTTGAGCAAAATTGAATCCATGCTTCTCCAAGTTGTTCAAAAACAAGATTCAATGTTTGCTCAACTTCAAAAGAGTGATCAAGCTCAAAGTGCTGCCATCAAGATGCTTGAAACTCAAATGGCCCAATTGGCTGCCTCTAATGCCCAAAGAAAACAAGGCCAACTCCCACCTCATGGTGAGCAACCGAGGGACACCGCTAATGCTATCACCCTTAGGAGTGGTACCACTTATAAGGAACCTCAGCAACCCAAAAAACCAATAGTTGAGCCTACACAAGTAGAGAGCCAAAAAGATTCTCAACCATCTACCGCTAAGGAAGCGGAAACAAACCTGAAAAGAAGGATGAACCTGAAAAGGAACCCATCAAAATCCAAGTTCCATTTCCCCAACGCTTGAGGAGAAATCATAAGGAAACCCAGTTCAGCAAATTCATAGAAGTAGTCAAAAACCTCCAAGTAACGGTTCCCTTCACTGAACTAATCACCCAAATCCCTTCTTACACAAAATTCATGAAAGATATCTTAACTAAGAAGAGGACTTTAGACGACGTTGAAATCATAGCATTCACAGCTGAGTGCAGTACTTTATTGCAAAATAAGTCCCCTCCTAAGTTAAAGGATCCTAGTAGTTTCTCTATACCTTGCACTATAGGCACCTACACAATCGATAAAGTTCTATGCGATCTAGGTGCCAGTGTAAGTGTCATGCCCTATTCCATATGTGAAAAATTGAATATGGGAATTCTCAAATGCACTAGTATCACTCTGCATATGGCAGATCGTTCTCTAAAACAACCTATGGGAGTTTTAGAAGATGTGCCTGTCAAAGTAGGGAGGTTTTTCATTCCCGTCGATTTCATTGTGCTAGACATGGCTGAAGATTCGCAAATCCCTATTATTTTAGGAAGACCATTTCTACACACTGCGGGAGCAGTAATCGATGTCAAGAATGGAAAATTGACACTAGAAGTAGGTGATGATAAAGTCACCTATAACTTAAACAGTGCAATGAAAAGCCCTATGCTTGAAGAGCCTTGCTGTTTCCTTGATATTGTCGACTCAATTATTGATTAATCTCTGTATCCATCAATAATTGAGGATCCTTTAGAAGCAATCTTATTGTTGGAGGATATCTCTGAGAATGACAATTTTGAGATCAGTGAGCTGGAAAAGGACCTGACTGGAAAAGAGATACCGTCCGAAGAAGTTGAAGAGTTCATAAGCTTGATTGATACTCCTGCCAAGGCAGAAGTACATAAACCTGAACTAAAACCTCTTCCCTCAAATCTAAAATATGCCTTTTTAGATGAATCTGAATATTGCCCTGTCATAGTGAGTGCTCTCCTACATGAAAATCAGTTAACCTCACTATTGACTGTCTTGAAAAAGCACAAAAAGGCAATAGGTTACATACTTGAAGATCTAACTGGCATAAGCCCAGACTTCTGCATGCGTAGAATCAATTTAGAAGAAGGCCAAAAACCTTGTGTTCAAGGACAACGCCGTCTTAATCCCAACATGCCGGAAGTAGTTAAAACTGAAGTTATGAAATTGCTAGATGCTGGCATAATCTATGCAATCTCTGACTCTAAATGGGTTAGCCCCGTTCAAGTTGTTCTTAAGAAAGGAGGAACAACAGTAGTCAAACATGAGAAAAATGAGCTCATCCCCACAAGGATTGTGACGGGGTGGCGTATGTGTATTGACTACAGAAAGCTAAATCAATCAACTAGAAAAGATCATTATCCTCTGCCCTTCATTGATCAAATGCTAGAGAGGTTAGCTTGTCACAAGTACTTCTGCTATCTAGATGGTTACTCAGGATTTTTCCAAATTCCTATCCACCCTGAGGACCAAGAGAAAACCACTTTCATCTGTCCCTATGGTACTTTCGCTTATCGCAGAATGCCATTTGGCTTGTGTAATGCACCTGCCACTTTCCAGCGTTGCATGACTAGTATCTTTTCAGATTTTGTTGAAACTATCATGGAAGTATTTATGGACGACTTTAGCGTCTATGTCATTTCCTTTGATAATTGTTTGACAAATCTATCCAGAGTTCTAAAACGCTGTGAAGAAGTCGATCTTGTTCTCAATTGGGAAAAGTGTCACTTCATGGTGAACGAAAGTGTAGTTTTAGGACACATTGTTTCTGAAAGAGGTATAGAAGTGGATCGAGCTAAGATCCAAGTTATTGAACAGTTGCCACCACCTGCTAATGTAAAAGGAATCAGGAGTTTCCTTGGCTACGCCGGTTTCTACCGACGATTTATAAAAGATTTCTCAAAAATAGCCAAGCCCCTGACTGAGCTCCTTTTTAAGGATGCACCTTTCAATTTCACAAAGGAATGCCTTGAGGCATTCAACAAAATCAAACGTGCTTTAATCACCGCACCTATAATTCAGTCACCTGATTGGAATCTGCCCTTTGAACTGATGTGCGATGCGAGTGATTATGCCGTAGGAGTTGTTTTATGGCAAAGAAAGGAAAAGTTCCTTCATGCAATTTACTATGCTAGTAAAACCTTAGATCCTGCCCAAATAAACTATGCCACCACTGAGAAAGAACTTCTCGCCATTGTCTATGCCTTAGACAAATTTTGCTCATACCTTATAGGATCAAAAGTCAGTGTCTACACTGACCATGCTGCCTTGAAATATCTGCTTTCAAAGAAAGAGGCAAAACCTAGACTTATCCGATGGATCTTACTCCTTCAAGAGTTTGATTTAGAGATCCGAGATAAGAAAGGAGCAGAGAATGTAGTCGCTGACCACCTCTCAAGGAAAAGAGTAACTGAAATAGGATTACCAACGCCAATTAATGATTCGTTCGCTGATGATTCATTAATGGCAATTGCGGACTCTTCTCCTTGGTATGCTGATATTGCCAATTTCCTTGTCAGTCATCAGCTACCCTCTGACCATTCTTATAACCAAAGAAAGAGATTTTTGCATGATGCAAAATTCTTTGTTTGGGATGACCCCTATCTTTTCAAGCAATGTTCAGATGGACTGTATCGACGTTGTATTCCCCAGTGGGAAGTAAAAGGAGTTTTAGAAGGATGCCACTCATCTGCTTATGGTGGTCATCATGGTCCGTCCAAGACCGTAGCCAAAGTCTTACAATCCGGGTTTTTCTGGCCCTCGATGTTTAAAGATTCCAAAGACTTTGTTATGGCTTGTGACGCTTGTCAACGAATAGGTCAAATATCCAAAAGACATGAAATGCCTCAAAATGGCATATTAGAAGTCGAAATATTCGATGTCTGGGGTATTGACTATCAAGGACCATTCCCTTCTTCTAATGGAAATCGTTACATTTTAGTCGATGTCGACTATGTTTCAAAGTGGGTAGAAGCAATTGTCACTCCCACCAATGATGCTAGAGCTGTGATACGGCTATTTAAGAAGATCATCTTTCCGCGTTTTAGTGTACCCAGAGCCGTGATAAGTGATCGAAGAACTCATTTTGGCGAAAAGCAGTTAGACACTCTGCTTGCCAAGTATGGTGTGTATCACAGACGAGGTTTAGCCTACCACCCTCAGACCATCGGTCAAGTAGAAGTCTCGAACAGAGAGCTGAAAACAATTATTCAAAAAGTAGTCTCAAGATCTAGAACAGATTGGAGTAATAAGCTCGATGACACCTTATGGGCTTATCGCACAGCTTTCAAAACCCCGATTGGAACATCTCCGTATCGGTTAGTTTATGGAAAGGCATGTCATCTCCCTGTCGAGTTAGAGTACAAAGCTCACTGGGCTATCAAAGAACTCAACTTAGACACTAAGCTTAGCGCTGATATACAACTTTTGCAACTCAATGAGCTAGAAGAATTTCGTTTGCAAGCTTACGAGAATTCTAGGATCTATAAAGAGAAAACGAAGCGTTGGCACGACAAGAGGATAACCAGAAAAGAATTTAATGTCGGTGACCAAGTACTTCTCTTCAACTCCCGTTTGAAATTTTTTCCAGGAAAACTTCGATCACGATGGTCTGGACCATTCACTATCACATATGTGAGCAAATACGGTTATGTGGAAATCATGGCTAGTAATGGTGAAAAATTTAAGGTCAATGGACACAGACTGAAACTCTACTATAGCAATTCCATGATAGGATGCTTAGATATTGTCTATATAGAGCGTCAATCCCCAACCAGATGATTTCATAGAAGAATTCGTCGAGCGAGACGTTAAACCAGCGCTTCTCGGGAGGCAACCCGTGTTTCCTTTCTTTCTTTTTTTGCATTTTATTTTTGCTTTTCCCTTTTGTTTTCGTTGTTTTGTTAGATTTCTTTGCAGATGAAAGAATTTTTGAAGAATATATGAAGACCTTCCTTGTCAAGTCCAAAAGACTAGCTTGGGGGAGTCCGCGCTGACTAGTAAGCTTCACTCCCTTTTCATCTTTTTCCCTTTTTACCCTTCTTCCCATTGAGCATCTCGTTGCATATTTAGTCTTTGTGCTCACATTGAGGACAATGTGATGTTTAGCTTGGGGGAGGGATTGCATTTTCCCATTTTGCATTTTAGTTGTTTATATTTTTGCATTTTAGAATAAGAGAAAATTTAAAAATTTTGAACATCATTGAATGCTTTTCGTGCTTTGCTTGCTTGTTTACTATGCTATCACGTTGCATTTCCCAAACTTAGAGCTTTCAAACCATAATGATTCAATATTTATTGAATTTTGCATACATGGGGATGTCTTGTACACAGTAGGCATGGAATGAATCTATAGATGAGTACGCTTGATCTTGACATTTGGCAAGTTACATATATTATAAGGTAGAACCTCCTTAGACTGGTACATCCATACCCAGTCTCATCTAGGTGTGTGTAGTTCTCCTTGTGATGTGTGTCATGTCAAAACGCATAAGTATGGTTCTCATTTCATTTCTATAAGCATTGCATTCATGATTCACTAAGATTTGAAGTCTTTTTCACTTTGAATTACCCCTCAAAATTAGCCTCTTCATACAAATGTTTCACAAGATAATAGCTACATATAAAAACTGCCTACCTTTTGAGCTAGTAGCTAGACTATGGTGTATGAGTGCTCTTTTGAGAAGATTTTGGTCTTTTATGTCAAAGTGAATTTGGGAGAACGACAATGTTCAAGAAGTGATGATATGTTCAAAAGAAAAAGAGAAATTGAAAAAAAAATGAAAAATGAAAAAGAAAAAATTCGAAAAAAAAAAAGAAATAAAATAGAAGAAGTTGTGAGTATCTCCTCAAAATGTCAATTCTATGTTTAGAAGAAGTTCACTCTTGTGTTTCGTATGCGATAAGCCAATTTGTTCCTTCTGGCTTCGTCACTCGTCTTTTGGGAATTAATCGAAAGTTTGGATTGAGTATTCATTTATCATTGGTCAGTTGCTAGCTCATTCTAACCTTCACATTGACCATAACTATTTGTCCACCTTTCACCCATTTCCCAAAGCCGTCTTCATTTCTTTTTCGGCTTCTTTTCTAAGTGCATTGTGATCTTTGACTTGTGTTTTGAATTGTTTGCCATATTAGACTGCGGACACATTTTCATAAGTCGTAGATAGGTGAGTGTCTCAAAAACATTTACACATAAATAATTCACCTTTTACATACAATGAGTGTTCGAGTGTGCCGTGAGAGTCTATTTGTCAAAAGATCATGCAAGAGCCGAAAATTCTGTAGTGAAATTCTTTGTGCTACGCCGTTATGTAAATCTCAGCCATGTTTATGTATCATTCTTACCCACGTTGTTTTTGGGTTATGATTCATTATGTTTCCAAAAGTTTTACGTTGAGATTTGTTTCTTGATGGTGTAGTAGCCAATGTTTGCAACCCTTGTCCTGGTATTGTTTGTTATGTTTGCTTGAGGACAAGCAAAGGTTTAGCTTGGGAGAGTTTGATAAGTGAATATTTGTATGATTTTAACCCCCATTTTAGCTCGGTTTTGTATGTCATTTGTGCTTTGTTAAGCCATTTTATGAGCTAATATCGTCTTCTGGGCGAATTCCTGTGTTCTAACCTGTTTTGTAGGGAAAGTGACGTTTCTACGCCCTTTTTCTATATTCCCGAGCATTTGCCTAGAACCCGACGATTTGAAGAAGCAAGCTTGACCAAGTGAAAGGCATTTCAAGAAAGTTCACTAATTCAAAAGAGAGAAGAAGTAAAGACAGTTTCGCAGTTGTCGGAAGATCAACCAGTTAGGCGAAGAATGCATCGCTTTACATCAAACCCTATCAACAAACCCGACTCAAGAGGTCAAGGAGGATGTTGGAAGCCAAGTCATATGCAAGAGGAGATGAAACGAGAGTCAAAGGACCCAGATGACAACTTACCTGATCGGGTAAGTGTGTACCCGATCGGGGATCCTTGCTGATCCGCGCTTTTGCTTCGACTTCCTCATTTTTGTCCTATGTGATGAATGCTCGGCCCCTCCCCCACGAAACCCTAATGCTATATAAAGGATGCTCCAGCCACTCTTCTAAACACATCATCTCACATCTCTACATCCTCTTTACAATAATCTCTTCTCTTCTTACATTTTCTCTTTAGATTAGGAGGAAGGGAGAACTAGCCTCTCTTCTCTCATTTTCTTTTTTATCTTTAGTTCTTAGTTTATTTCTGTCTTTTCTACATCAAAATCTTAGCTTAGATCAATAAGAATTTCAATCTTTGTAATCTACTTTGCTGGGTTCAAGTGTTGTAATTCAAGGAACGATTATTCTATGCAAGGGATTTCTATTATTGTTATCACTTTCGTTGTTGATCGTCACCTAGGTATTTCTATTTTATCATTTGTTTAATGTCTTTATGTTTTCCATTTGATTGTTATTTTCTATCCATGTTATCTTAGATTCATTTTAGTACCGTTATAATCGTCGTTTCATTTCCTAGATTGTCAATTTAGCGTCGTTAATATCGCCATATAAAGAGTCATAAACTATTGTCAAAATCAACTAAACATGTCTATCCTAGTTTTTATTATTAACTTCATCTTAGATTTAATCATTATCATGAGTGAGTAGTCATCTTTCTAGGGTGTAGGGTAGCCATGTTAGATTGATTAAAAGATGTTAATTGGATAAAAGAAATTGTGCTTTTAAAACATTGTGTCTATGCATGTTTGGACTATAACGATAGTTAACGATTTCTGGCCGAAAATCATTGACTAGAATGGAATTCTTTTCCAAGGTAGAGATACGCGAATTGAATAGACAAAGCATGACATGGTGGATTAAGACCTAGTAAATTGCCTAAAAGCCTGCTAGACCATCTGATCTATGATTGTAATGAACACATCATTCTTACGAACTCACAATGAATTATTTGCATGTTCCATAGCCAATTTCATCAATATGTCAATCTACATGTGTGAACCTACTTCCCTAGATGCTTTTCATTATTTTTTATTCATCATTTGCTTTATTGCTTTCATCTTCAATTGCTTTTATTTTGTTTTCATTTATGCTTTTTGTTAGTTTAGACATCACAATCCCAAAACCCAGAAACTCGTTAGATAAAACTCAATTGCGAGACATTTCACATTCTATAGGAAACACCATCTCCCTAGGGATCGACCCCTACTTCTCTAATTACATTAATTTGTTATTAGCCTAGTCTGGGTAATTTATCTTTGTATCGGGCTTGCGTCAGGCACGGTCAAGTCCCTTCAAAATATTATGAATAGAATATATTGTAGAGGTAAGAGCTACGATTGTAAATATATAATTTAAGTTTGATTTGGATGAAGAAAGTTGCATAACAATGGAGTCAAAGGGAAACAATAAGAATATAGAAGGGAAGAGAGCCACGGCAGGCGAACGAATAGAAAACAAAGGAAGCAACCTAGCTGCTAGGTTAATCTTTTATATTTATAAGAGAATTTAAGTGGGCTTTTGACCCATTAGCTCACAAGATGGAATATCCAATTACAAATCGGATTTAATATAATTAAAACACTTGGAGAGTTCATATAAGAAAAGTACTAATTAAATTAAAATATTAAAATCGTGCACGGGCATTTTAACCCTTCCAAATTAGGTAAAACGAGAAATAACAAAATAGAGGGTAAACGTTAAATACGAATTAAATAATTAAACTCGCAAAACAATAATTTAATAAATAAATTTCCAGATAAAATTTATTATAAAAAACACGGGGTGTTACAATCCTACCACCTAAAAAGAAGTTTCGTCCTCGAAACTTGAATTTTGTAAAAGAAAGCCAAATAAAAGGGCAACAACTAGCTACAAAGAAAACCCACAACTACGGCACTCGCTGCGCACTTTGATTCCTACAAAGCTTCCTGACAATGGCAAACTCCTATTTCTTGAATTGGACATCATTTACATAATCCACAACTCGCCAAATCCCAAAGGGCTTACATCACTATAATCTAATCAAATTGCACTCATACTCTTTTTATTATAAACCGCAATTAACTTTATACCTTTCAATATCTTAATACAATTTCCTCAACGGCCATAATCATTAACATTCCACAACTTTATAACTTGATCTATCTCCAAAGGCACATCTCACTACTCACGCCTACTGCAAGCTCCCTCAAATCATCACATTTCAATTTCTTTAATACAAATCCATAACCTAACGCCTCAAATGGTTAGACTCCATCAATATCCATTATATAACAATGTATCCACAAATATCGCTAATCGAAATACCACCAATTAATATTTTAGAAGCTCATCCTCAAACAACCCAACCATTAAATACATCAAACACCTAATTGCGATTAGTACTCCAAATTATTTATCCATAACTTCCAAAACTGCGATTCCATTAACCACGATTTCCAATTATATCCATAAGTACAACAAAGCTATAATGAGACACAAACTTTCTCTTAAGTTTCATTCTTGTCCACCTCATCCTTAAAGACTTCAATAATATTACACTCCCAATTAAGATAATACATAATCAGACCAACTTCACCTGATTATCACTAACTTATATCCACCAATACAAATTCAGAATAAACACAACTATAAGAATAATTGGTAGTGTTATACATAACAACGTTATAACTTCAACTCACATACACTCGCCATGTATACACCATTGACATGGACACTAAATTTCCACAAAAGGAACTATCCATTAAGTAACCACACGCCTTGAGATCAACATTTCTCCTCATAAGTACCAAACGAAGCCTCATAAATACCAAACTATTTTATATAACAAATTCAACGCTCAATCATTAACTTTCAATACCATTATGACAGACATTCACTAATCACCAAAATAATTTACCTACTAGCTATTGCCCAAATAATAACGCTTACAAAAATGATTCATAACATTTTGTAAAAATATAATACTCATTACAGAAATCAAAGAATAAGGCACATCGATTTGTGAAAATAGAAAGTTTAAGGATACCAAAACAAAGATAAGATCGAAGGACATTACGAGGACTTGAAACAGATCAATACTAAGAAGCAAAGAAAAGAAGCTCAATTAAATGAGAAGATATGAAGGCTTTAATCAAGGAAATCGATTAAGGGATACTGATCCTAAAGAAACACGCAAGCATACAACAAATCAAAGAGTAACCCAATATGGTAGCCCAAAGGATACTAACAAAATAAAAAGAAAATTGTAAAACCTAAAATATTACATTTCTCATATACATACTCTTTTAACATCTTCTTGATATTGACGAAACCCTATTATCTTCCAAAATATCAATAAAAAGACTTCCAAGAAAAACATTGTACAACCTATGTCCTCATAAATTCGATATTATTCCTCATTACATCACATAAGAGCGCTAATAAATCTTTAAAACACTATGCTCATAACCACCTAAGAATTACCTAAAGCGAAGGTCATCTAACAAATCCTTTGATAACAAGCTTTAAACTACTCAAATGATTCTCCAAACGAGTATAGAACTAAAATCCTCAAATTACTTTTATTTACTCCAAGATAACTTTCATTATACCATTATCCTCGACAATTAGTACGCGGAAATTCCAAATAATAAATTTATCCCACATTCAAATTTTAATGCATCTAAGTCCATAGATTCGAAGAAAAATTTAACACCATCATCTTGATTCTATTCCTCAAATCATTATTTATATATTCCATTAATAATTAACTAGTCTAATCACCATGTTCCTGCAACACATTAATAATCTCAAAATTCAATTTCTCCAGCCTTTCAAATAACGAACTAACCAACCCCAAGGGATACTTCATTTTACTACTGGAATCTCCAATCCATATAACTTGCACAACTTATCACTTATTTAGAGAAGCATTAACTTATCCTCAAACATCCGAGTACTCCAAATAATCATTCCCAAAAAGTTAACTCTAAACTATCACTTTGCAGCGATCATACACATGGAATTCGACTAGCTCCCCAATAATTCAAATGTACTCATATCTAATCCAAAATTCTAATGTTTATCACGATAACAAATATTTACCTCCTATTACAAAATAAAACATCATTAACTAATGACGGCTCAAAGATAATAACCCAACACCAAATCAGATCTATAATAAAATAAGATAACAAATTGGAAAATAGAAAAGGCAGAAAGTCACTCCTTGATTACACAAATTCATATGAGAATAGTACTATAATTGTAACACCCGGAAATGTACCCTATTTTTCTAGTAGAAATATTTTACGAAATCTTTTCAGTAATTTTAAGTTTTAATTTAGAATTTATTGTTCCGAGTCGAATTTAGAATTTCCGAGTTCGTATTTGGAATTTCCGCGAGATTCCATGAGAATCCCGTCTTAAGGCGAGTTTGACTTTTCTTGACTTTTAAGTCGTCTTTGACTTTTCTTGACTTTTAAGTCGTCTTTGACTTTTCTTGACTTTTAGGTCGTCTTTGACTTTTCTTGACTTTTAAGTCGTCTTTGACTTTTCTGGACTTTTGAGCCGTCTTTGACTTTTGTTGACTTTTTCTTTATAAATATCACACTACACTTAACCTATTTCATTAACACAAACACCAAAAACATTTCTTCTTCCATAAACACCAAAACCTTGCCTCCATTTTTGATCCGTCTTCAAATCGTCACTACGCCTTCATTCCTTGCTAGAATTCACGTAAGTTCGTCTTATTCTTCCCCTCTTAGCTTCCTCTAACCGTATTGGTAATAAAATTACCGTCTTTCTCGCTTTTTAAATTATCATTCTTTCTCAAGGTGAAATATATTCATCTTTTATTACCTAATTGTAGGTGGAGACTACTAGGAAGGCCTAGTAATCGATTAAAGACGCGTAAAGGTAACGGTGAAGGGTTACTCGATATCATTTACGTGTTTTACATGCTTTATATGCTAGAATTCGTATTAGATTACGATTAGTAAGTTTAGGAATTATGTTATGGATGATGATTGTTGTTATTTGATGATGGTTGATGATGAATATTGATTGTTGATAGTTGATAGAAGTGAATTATGAAAATTGGAAATGATAGAAATGGTGTTGGTTGTTCTCGGGTGGACTTGTGCAGTTTCACTGCACCGACCCTTTTTCGTAGAATGATCATATCTCCTTCGTTACTTGCTTTTTTTGGGCTTGTGACCATTCGTTGGAACCGTAAGAGGATAAGCTATCACCTGGACTTGGAATTTCTGCATTCCCATATCTAGAACTCTAGTTATGACCGTTTGAAGTGGACCCTTGTTTTAGTTAGTTTCCAAACTTGTGTTTTGTGTGTAGTTGTGCTCCGAGCCGGGGTACCGGCCGCCTCCCTCCACACCGTCCTGGAACACGGCTGTGTTTTCTTCTTGAAATCTCTAAAACTCGTAATTTATAATAGTTCGCATGATTCGTTTATCGTATAATTTTACGTAGTGTCTTATAATATTCATGTTTTGGATATATGATATTTCATTCGCTTGTATCACATGTTTTGTGACGGTTTTTCCTATGTCCCCCTTTGAGTCGGTTTTTACAAATGATACGGTTTGAGCACGGTTTGGTCTTGTGCTTTGTACTCTCATTCCCTTGGCTACCTTCCCGTTCGTAAGGCTGGAATGTCGGAATGGAGAGGTATCCTACTGCTTAAATGCATGTGTTACTGGGCATACGACGACGTTGTTGGGAGTTGAACGCTATGCGTTGTTCGACCCGGCCGTCAAATGTTGTGTACTTGCGAGGTGGTGTTATTTGCATGTAGCGTACCGCTTGTTATGAGGCTTGAGCTCTTTTCCGCCTCTTTCGTGAATTGATCTACCGCATTTGGGGTACTCGGCGTCTATGATTGACCGAGTCTTGGATGCGAAATGTTTATCGCATGTCGAATCGGAACACGTTTATTCCGAGAATCTGGCCAGGTTTAGACTAGGACCGTATTATTATCGTCGTGCTACCAGGAGGAAATTAGTCTACATATACGAAATATAGCATCGTGTATGAGTTCAGGGAAATGCTTATCCCGTGGATGCCTGTTAATCATACTTGCCATGTACACGATTGTGACACCCTCAAATTTGCGGAAAGAAAAAAAATAATTTAATACATAACAAAGGGTGTCATAAATAAAAAGGGTCATTACAATACGGAAATAATATTCTACAAAAGAAATATACAAGACGGGAGACATATCTCCCGTATAAATACGGAAATAAAAGTGTGTACAATAATATACAAAATATGAACCGAATATAGGTCCAAGGTAAATACTTCGCTCGCTAGCTCGTCCATGTACCCCAAATATGCAACACCACCTGTTCGACCGCATTAAATATAAACACGGAAGCCACAGTCAGTGGGGAGTAACTCCGAGTCTCCCAGCCACGAAATGTCGAGTTTAATGAAACATGAATAACATAAAAGCAATGTATATGAAAATACAAAACTTAAACATATATGATATGCTTTTCATGTTATGAAACAGATAACTAACAAATAACCTAGCATGTGAAAGCTATCATGTGAAACCGATAATAAACTATAACTCGAGGTAGGGAAGCTGGTATGCTAGCTCAGAGGTTACCTCTTAACATGGCCATGATACACTCAAACCCTAATCAACACGTAATCATGTGAATCAGTTAACAACCGTTAATCCAAACTCTATCAATCCTAGCCGGCTTGCATCTCACCTTCTAGAACTCATAGAATCATACATACATGAAAGACCAATACTTCTATAAACAGGCATAAGTTCCTAGAGCGGCCAATAGTCATCTGTAACTCGAGGCTATACCACAAGGTAGGAAAACATCCTAGTCCTAGACTGATCAGACCTAGCGACAACAGCTATTCCATTCCCCGTCTCATGACATAACCGTACACAAGAAACTCTGCTAGGCGACCCCCTAAGCAGAGATGGCTAGTACTTAAGCTGGCTCCCTTCCCAAAGCGGAACTCTTAGGATGCCATGCCCCGACTTGGGGATAAGCCCCCCAGGCCCGGGACACAAACGCTATCAGTGGCGAACATATACTCGTTAAAGATAGTACGTGCCTATCAATGTCATGGTCCAAGCTACTCATTTAGAATTAGAATGGTCAAGACGCCATATCCTCATAATTCTCTATGGGTACTTAGTCAACACGACACCAACCATATAATAAAACAGTCACGGGAAAAACATCCTATCATGTGACTAATTGCATATCAATAATAATCAAATATCATATCGCCTCATATCTACTAAGGCTAATTCATAATTAAATACAACCTCACTTGAAGACAAATCCCCGACCCGAGTCCCGCGACGGGTCATCAGTCAAATCGGGGCTGACTAGATCTTAGTTTGACCAAACCCGTTGGATCAAACCGGCTAGAAACAGAGTCTTTATCACATAGACATAAAATCAACATATTCATTACATGTTATTTTAATAAAACTTCTAACATGTGAATTATTAAATATTACGTAAACCCCCGCTTGACTTAAATGATATCCAATTAAACTACGATCTCGTCTTATAATTTCTAACATGTGGGAAATAATAATTTATGAAAAACCTTTTTAATTAACTATTTTACTTATTAACATTTCCCACTTGCTAAATATTACAAAACTCGATAAAACTGACGATAACTCAAAAACCGTCACAAGTCCCAAAGTGGGACCCACGGGCTGAGTTGGGCCGGACCCCACATGGGCTTAGATGGGCCCCACGGGCCTGTTTTGCTAAAAATGGCTGTTTTGCTTTAATTTTTCTAAAACCGATTTCTAATATTTTCCCGCATGCTTAACATAATTAAAACCCGTCAAAACAACAACCAATCAATCAAACATCGACACAACCCAAAGACCAAAACCCTGACCCACCTTGGACCAGCCCAGACCGGGTCTGAACCGGCCTGGACCGGCCGGTCTGGTCCGGTTCACCACCACCACTATTTCCGGCCACCACTTAAAACAACCACCCCAAATTCCACATTAATTCTAACATGTTTTTAATTAACAACATCCTTTTTTAAACAATCAAAACAACCATCAATCATACAAAAATCATGATTATGAAGAATCATCCAAATTCATCAATAACAACCAACATGTTATAAAATCATAAAACATCATAATAACTACTACTTAACATGTTACTAACTAAAAATCCATGAATCATAATAATATGAACCAAAACTAGAGATTAACCAAAACTAAAAAAACCAACGCATTGTAATATATATCCGTCGAGTAACTCGGAATCGTTACCTTAGCTAGTAAAATCAATTAGCACCAAAATAAGAAGTAAAGAAAAATAAGAACCCGTCTTCTAATCTTCTCCTAAAATATACGAGTCACCAAACTCGTCTTCAAAATCTTCCCCTATAAGAAATGACAAGAATAATATTGTTAGAATTAAAACTTGATTTTCCATAATTAAAGTGTTATAAATGATTTTGTCGGAATTGAAAATAAACCGTACTTGAAGATGGAGAGCGAAGAGGAGATTCTAGAAATATAAGTTAGGACGGATTTGAATAAGAAATGAAGGTTTTATGACGATTTTGCTCAAGAACGACGAAGAAACGATGAAGAACGACGAAGAAACGTTCAAGAACGAATGAAGAACCGATTTCATTGCATCTTAAGTTGATTTTGTTGTAAAGAAAAGTTGTTTGTGAAGTTAAAGTGGGGTGAGGAGTGTCATGTAATATAGAGCAACTATGAGTTGGGTTTTGAAATTGTGGTTTGAATTGACCCGGTATACTAAATTATATTACCGTATTAATTAGAATATTAAGTAATGAATTAAATATCAAGGATCTTATGTTTTATAATGAAAAGAATAAGAATATCAAGGCTAAGAGGGAAGAAAAACCGTGTGGTATGGGTGATATCGGGTCAGTTTTGTAAACGATTTGCGTAATTTTTCGTTCACTGATCGATAAAGTTGAAAATATCTAAGATATTCTTATTAGTTTAATCAAAAGAATTAAACTATCTCATGTGAGTGGAAAACGATGACAGGGGCGCGTGACTCATGCCAAAGTCGAGTTTCGATTTTGTTGCGCGCATTACGATGCGTCGGGAATAGTTAAATGACGTTTGGTTAAAAACCGTAAACGTTATTCTTTAAATTCGAATAAATTCAAAATAATTATATTAAATTATGATAAATCTTAATAAATCTAAATAAAAATAAATCAAAAATATTATTTTTTTAAATAAAATTTCGGTCCTCAAACTTATGAGGCGAGTCGGGAAAAAGTCAACGGAAGTCAAAGTTGACTGAAAAGTCGAGAAAGTCGAAGATGACTTAAAAGTCAAGAAAAGTTTAGGACGACTTAAAAGTCAAGAAAAGTCAATGACGACTTTTAAAAAGTCAAGAAAAGTCAAAGACGACTTAAAAGTCAAGAAAAGCCAAAGACGACTTAAAACGGTCTTTTTCATGAAATCTCTCAGAAAATCCAAATCGACGCGGAATTTCAAATAAGACTCGTAACAAAAATTCCTATTTTACAAACTTAAGTTCTACTGAAAAGTGTTAGTAAATATTTTTACTAGAAAAATCGGTACTTTTCGGGTTGTGGGTACCATGCTAAGTGCGTTCATTTACCCGTGATAGTTGTCGTCTTGTGTCGTCTTTGAATGCGTGATTTCAGATATATTCATGGTCATTGCATGACTGTGCACCGGCAATGTATGGGTTCGGGAATGGATGATAATATGTTGGATTTATTGTATCAATCGCATGACTTGGCATGGTTTGTTTGTCGAGTCTCAATCTTATCAAACTTATACCGCTAACGGTGAGATGCAAGCCCTATTGAGCGTATTCGGTTGCCTAAGAGTGTCTTCCCCGAGTCTTTGTATACCATGATGGATTCGGATTTGTATTCCATATGCTCTTATCATTATATATTGAATTGCCTATCTATCCTTATCGTATCTCACATGTATATCTATATATGCATGCTTCTACTTTTGTATTTCCTTTTATGTACGTTTAATGTGATATGGCTGGGATAACCCGGAGTTACTCCCCACTGACTGTGGCGTTCATGTTTTCATGGATGAACATGTTGCTTGATTGGATGGCTTTTTCCTTGGTATTTTGGGTTCGGATGTGAGCTAGCGGGCGTTGTCCCTGAATTAAAACACCTCTAGACGATTTTAGCTAGTTTGCTAAACACTTGTTCTTTGTTAACATTTTGAAGAGACTCCGTCTCTTTGTTATATTTCGTACTTAGTTTGTAATATTTTTTCACTCCTCGTTTTATTTAACTTGCATGTATAAAAGTTTTTAAAAACTACCTATTTCCGCAATATATTTCACATGCTTGTTTGTTTTATATTTCCGCATTCGCGAGGGTTGTCACAGTTGGTATCAGAGCTTAAACGCTCCCGACGCACACACGTGAACCCTAAACTTAAATCACTTGACCTTGAAATAATCAATGAGAGATGGGTAGACTTAAGGACCTAAGGTGGTAGTCTTTGGTGTACTTGACGTTTGTTAGGTTTTAACTTGTTTGTTGATTGTGTTGAGTGATGTTATGTTTGTTTGTATCTACTGATTTGAGGTGGATCATTGTGTTACCTAGAAGAAGTATCCTTTACCGAAGATTGAAGATTGACAAGCCTAATTGAAGTGTATTTCTTCCTCATCTTTGAATTCTCTCGTCCTTAATGTATTATGCTCTCTTCCTTCTATCTAGGTGCTTCTTTCTCCTCCAACTTGTTTGCCTCTTGGAAATGACTCTTGATAGTTCCTCCATCTTACCATTGGTATCCTTACCTTCCTCTTGTAACATTTTTGTGGATGTCATACCCTTTTGTTTGTGGCATATTGTACTTGGTTGGAAGAATTTTAGACTTTGTGGACTATTAGTGGTTGTTAGAATGAATTTGTGATTTGAGGAAAATGGTATAGATCTAATTTCACCATATGGTGGTGAGAGTTGGTATCCTTGAGGAAAGTATGGTAAAATATGTTTGATGATTTTAGTGTATAAATGCTTGTCATGACTTGTATGTAAATAGTTCATGATATTCGATGGTGTAAGTTGAATGAGTTGGCTAGGATTTCTTAACTCATTAATACTTTAATCTTTTGGACTTAAAAGTGTAGTATTGTTTTGAAGACCATACTTATGATATGTCTAAGTGGTGTAAATGAGAAGCTTTAAATGATATCTTGAGGTGCAAAATACTTTTGAGGTTAAGCGACTTCTTGTGCATGGCTTCCTATTGTGTGTTTGTGAGTATAGGCTTGGTGGAAAAGCATTTGGCTATAGTCCTTGGATTTAAAGATATGATCTTATCTTATGGCATCTGAGATTCGTTTGAAGTAGTAAGGTTTCGTTGTAAGTTGAACCATAGTACTTGAGAATTATGATGTGAGTTATGATGGAAATACCTTGGGATGTTAATGATGTTGTTTGACTTGAGGTCGTACTTTGTTAATAATGAACTCGTGGGCTATATGATGTTGTTAATGACGTTTTGTTCGGTGTTCTACCTTGTGGCCGTAGGAGTTGAAAAGAGATTAGTATGGAGAATTCCTTATTGGTTCTTCGGTTTTTGAAACCTTTGGGAATGTGTCAAATTATGGAGTTGAGAGAATGTTATTATGTTTAAGTTGCAATTCCGAAATTGGGATACCGAGTTATATGAAAGTATGGATGAGTTGGGTTGTAATCTATTTGTTAAATCTAGGTGTACCTTACTCCGATGATTTGTGGTACGAGGGTCCCTTGTAAGAGACCTTTGTTATTGAGATGATTTGTTTTGCTATCGCCCTGAGTTTGAAAAGGGAACTTTGTGGATTAAATCTTAAACCCTTACTCGTGCCATCATTCCTTTTCATTTCCATTCTTGAATGTTTTTGTCAAGATTGATCTTTAAGAAATTGCAAGCTCGTACTGTCTTTCTTACTCATATATCTTCATAACTCTACTATCTGCTTTGTCTCTTCCTGAACCTCGTTTTCCTTTTTCGCCTTCGCCTTTTTCATCTTATCGTAGTCTTTAGTGACGCTTCCTAATGTTCCTTGTATCATGTTCTTTTATCCCTACTCTCTTGAGAGGTAGTTTTTCTTATTAGCTAACGTAAGGGTTAGTAGGTGTGTTTTGAAGAAGTTTCGAATATGGTACCTACCCGTCCTATTAAACTAGTTTCATGTTTAGATGATTATAAGGATTTGAGGATAGCTTAGGATGAAACTCTCCTAGTGGTTTTAGACTATGAAAGCTTAATGTTGCAATATCGTTTTGAGGATCGAAATAAGCATAATGATAGTTGGTAGTTGTGGTTAAGAATTTTAGTGATTCTTTAAGTGTTACTTGGAAGATTTTGGTCTTTAAATGTTGGACCCTAACGGGAATAATTACCTTGTGGAATTTGGATTGGATGACCAAACTTGAGGAATATTGTCATAAGCAAAAACCGATGTATTGGGAGTTTGAAGGAGCTAAATAAATTGATTTACGGTCGCATTGCCTATGATTGGCAAAAGTTAAGTGAAATGAGATTGTGTGACTAATCTCTTTTTGAGGATTGTGTTTTACTTTTGAGATGAGACAAGTTCAAATTGTTTAATCAACCTTTAAGGAAAATGGAATTTTTGGATACTATTTGATCACAAGGATTTCAATAGTAGTCCTCTTTTACCTTGTTGATTGTTACGCATCATATGTTTTCCCCTAATATGAATTTTTGTTTTTGGTTTCTACTAAGAGTTTTGATGGAGCTAAGAAGATTAGAGTTCGCAATAAATTTTCATTTGGGTGGTTAGTTGTGGAGTCTACCGTGCCGATGGACCTCAGTAGATTCTAATTGGATTCGAATAATTGGGATTTGTTACTCGAAGTTTTGTGATTATGGAATATTTTTGTAGAATTCTGATGATTGAAAATGATGAATTGCAAATTGGGTAAATTGCCTTCTCTTGAGGATTTGGTTTATTAGTAGATTTAGTAATGTCGAATTCTTGTAGATCTTCCTGCTGACTTTATCTTGATCTTCCTATCCCTAAGAGTTCAATTTGTTTTGTTTTTGCGTGTTTTGTATATATGTTATTATCGTGATTTGTGAACTTGATGTTCGAGTCGCTCTAAATGTACCGTATTTAAATATAATGTTTTCGTACTTTTGCGTTTAATCTTTGAGAAAACCTTCGTAATTTCCATATTGTATTCTAATTTAAACTTTTCTAAATAAGTCTAAAGATGGATTTTGTACCCTCGTTTTGGAGAAAATAGATTTCTTTTGCTTTTATACTTGGATTTTGCGTTTGGTTGAATGTTTGCACTTGTTATTGGAGACATCTGATAATTAGTCCTGCAGTGACTAACGTTGTTTTGAATTTCGATTTCACTAATTCGACATTTATTTGATTTTGGATAATTAGAGTTCTCGTCCGCGACGAGCATTCTTGTGATCCGTAAATAGAGTTTCGCACTTATGAAAAAAAAAAAAAAATCCCTTAAACCGTTTCGAGAAGAACATCATTTCATAAATGTTTCCTTTGTAAAAGCTTTCGTGTTAATTTTGAAAATCGATTCTTGTCCATGATACTTTTATTTTCTACTCTCAAGTGTCGAGGACGAAACTTTTTAAAAAGTGGGGTGATTGTAACACCCAGAAATGTACCCTATTTTTCTAGTAGAAATATTTTACGAAATCTTTTCAGTAATTTTAAATTTTAATTTAGAATTTATTGTTCCGAGTCGAATTTAGAATTTCCGAGTTCGTATTTGGAATTTCCGCGAGATTCCCATTAGAATCCCTTCTTAGGCGAGTTGACTTTTCTTGACTTTTGAGTCGTCTTTGACTTTTCTTGACTTTTGAGTCGTCTTTGACTTTTCTTGACTTTTGAGTCGTCTTTGACTTTTCTTGACTTTTGAGTCGTCTTTTACTTTTCTTGACTCTTAAGTCGACTTTGACTTTCGTTGACTTTTCCGACTCACCCTTTACTTATACTCCCTCATACTCCTTAACCTATTTTCATTCAACACCAACACCAAAAACCTTTTCTTCCTCCTTAAGCAAACAAAATCATGGTTTCCCTCTTTGATTTCGATCTTAGATTTCGCCTAGCTCATTCGTTCTTTGACGGAATTCACGTAAGTTCGTCGTATTCTTCCCCTCTTA